>CAHIKZ030003303.1:2237500-2422500 GCA_903632075.3 Acanthosepion pharaonis | reverse complement strand
ATTGTTGTTTTTTTTTTAAATATACTGACTTTTATCATTTAATATGTTTTCTTTTAATTATATTTTTTCTCAGTTAAAAGACAATTTCAAATGCAAACGGATATATACCTATGATTTATAACCACAAGGATCTGTTGAAATTGTAAAGCAACTTTGACATGTTCGGGAAGGGTGATAGAATAATCCAGAAACTTTTCTCAGAGTAAAAAACCTGCATTCGGTTAGTAAAAGGATCTTTTTCACCTGTGATATGATTGACGAGTATTCACTGTCATATAGGAGGGCCAATATTAGTGCAGCAGTAAAGTTAGAAAAACAACATCAGGACACTAAGTAGAATAACCGATAGTCCAGCGTACACTGTCCTATAGGAGAGACGTTATTACATAACAGTTAAGTAGTAAAGTTGTCAACAACAACATAAGATACACGATTAAGTGATCAAGAGTCCATAATTCATTGTCACATATAAGGGCAAATATTAGATAACAGTTCAGATGTAAAATTGGAAGCAACAAAATTAGATTCACTTTCATATAGGAGGGGTGTTATTAGATAACAGTTCTATTGTAAAATTGGAAGCAACAAAATTAGATACACGGTTGAGTAATCGATAGTCCAGCGTTCATTGTCATATCGGAGGGCCTTTATTAGATAACAGTTCATTGGTAAAGTTTGAAACAACAAAATTATATACACAACTGAGTAACCAATAGTCCAGAATTCACTGTCATATATAAGGGGTGTTATTAGATAACAGTCCAGTTGAAAAATTGGAAACAACAAAATTAGATACACGATTTAGTAATCGATAGTCCAGCATTCACTGTCATATAAGAATGCCCTTTTTAGATCAGATTTTCAGTAATGAAGTTGGAAACAATAAAAAAATAGATACACGTTTGAGTAATCGATAATCCAGAATTAGCTGTCATGTAGGTGTGCTGTTATTAGATAACGGTTCAGTAATAAAGTTGAAAACAAAATATTAGATGCACAATTGAGTAAACAATATTCCAGCATTCACTGTCATATAGGTGTGCAATTATTAGATTACAGTTCAGTAGTAAATCTGGAAACAACAAAATTAGATACACGATTGAGTAATCCAGTCCAGCATTCAGTACCATATAGGATGGCCGATATTATATAAAAGTTCAGTACTAAAGCTGGAAAAAACAATATTATATCTTATGTTCAGTAATTGATAGAATGAGGGGCAAAGTTCATATTTAAACAAAACAGGAGTGCTAGAGATCCCATTAGCTGAAAGGAATGGCGGAAAAGAATAAAAAAAGAAAATTTGAATAAACTATGCAATACTGACAAGAGAACTTCTGTCAACACTTGATGAATGTTTTGTTCATTACTATATAGAAGTTGAAAGCCATTCAGACTGAACAGGAAAAATGAGTAAAGGGAAACACACACACACAGAGAGAGAGAGAGAGAGAGAGAGAGAGAGAGAGTAGGTATAAAAAGAAAGAGAAAAAAGAGAGAAAGTGATTAGGCATTTAAGATATTCCTCTCAACCAAATCAGATGATGATTTGTAATCTTGTCAAGTAGCATGCCATTAACTGATGAAATTTACAGATTCTGTAGCTACTAGAACGAAAGAAGGAAACAGCCATGTTGTGTATTAATCTCGACTTAAATCAGCATGCTAAAATCATTTTTATAGGGTTTCATTTATCATCGATGTTTTTTTTCCAACTTGAAAAAATAAATAATAAAAAGACCTTAAAAAATACTGACAAAGATAATTTTTTCAGGCAGCATTAAAAAGTATTTCAAATTAAAGCATATTAAATTCCCTATTTCCTTTCAAATTAAGAGCTATCATTTTTTAACCCGTAATCAGATAAAAATGATAGTCTCATAGAGGCCATAAATATATCCCCATTAAAGATATTTTTCTAAAAATTATTCTTAAATATGGGTAAAAAACAAATCTTTCTATTGGTTTGGTGCATAATTATCAGGCGTTTTAAAACAATATTTATTATGAAAATAGAAACATAACAATTCAACAATAATAATTTTAAATGAGTATAGTATGCATTTTCATCACCGTAAAATAAAATAATATTTTTATTAAAAAAAGTAAACAAAACAGCAATTTATATTAACAAATATCTCACCTACAAAAAAGCCTGATAATTATGCACCAACTGAATATTAATCATCTATGAAACTCGGTCCTGCCTTCCATCAGCATGCCTGATACTAGACTCCAGGAGAGTGACTAGTTACGACATCAGGAGATAACATTCTCGGCTGACATGAAGTGAAAAGATATTGAGTCCATTGATATGTCTGCTGCTAAGAAACATGGCTCACCAGATTCTGTCTTACATATCTATAAGTCGACCATTCGTACATGCTTAGAATATTGCTACCATATATGGTCTGGTTCTCCTGCTATATATATATATTGGTATTCTTGATAAAATACAAAGAAGAATCAGTAATATTATTGGTCCTGACCTGGCATCTCGGCTTCAGTCACTTTTTTTACTATAACAAATTTCATGGTAATTGTTCGGATGAGTTCTTAGCTATGATACCAAGAGTTTATGAATTTAAACGAAGTACTAGATTGGCAACAAGGTTTCATCAATTTAAAGTTGAATTGGCTGAAGGCACTATCTATCTATCTATCTATCTATCTATCTATCTATCTATCTAAGTCTTTTACTCTATCTATCTATCTATCTATCTATCTATCTATCTATCTATCTACTAAGTCTGGTCGTCTACTTATCTGTCTATCTCAGTCTTATGATCTATCTATCTAACTATCTATCTACTAAGTGCGATCCTCTAATTATCTATCAGTCCGCCTCAGTCTTATGATCTATCTATCTATCTATCTATCTATCTATCTATCTATCTATCTATCAAATGGCACCGGAATACTTTCATGGGATCAACAGCCATATAACACAAGCGCGGGGATACAGAAATTCATCGGTGTGTTTCCAGGAGTACAGTACAGATATATATATATATATATATATATATATATATATATATATATATATATATATATATATATATATATGTGTGTATATATATATATATATATGCGTGTATATATATATATATATATATATATATATATATATATATATATATGCATATATGTATGTGTTATGTATCAAACTCTGTTCGTATCTATATATTTGTCTATTTATCACTGTAGTTATCACACGGATCTTTTCTATTATTATATTATCTATCTATCTATCTATCTATGAAATGGCACCTGAATCCTTTCATGGGATCAATAACCATATAGCATAAACGCGGGGATGTAAAAATACATCAGTTGATTTCCAGGAGTACAATAAGTATATATATATATATATATATATATATATATATATATATATATATATATATATATATATGCGTGTATCTATTTCTTTCTCTTTTTCCCACCTTTGATGGATTAAGTCTATTCTTCTCATTTTATTTTTTTTCTTTAACATGTCATGTGTTTTCAGTGCAGAAACATGGCTACAGAATTTAGGGATCAGCTTCCAAATCAGAAATCCAGGGTTTTAATTCCAAATGCCATAAATCAGTCCTGCGAGTTCAAATCAAAACTCCCCTGGACGTAAATCAAAAGGAGTCAAAAAAAAAATAATAACCACAACACACAAAGCGTAACTATGGTGTCAAACGCATGCAACATTCACTCATGAAAAAGAGAAAATGCTCCTGCCATCCAAGATAGCGATCTTTTATGGGTTTACAAAAAGGTGTGTTTGATAGGACAGAGCATAAAATTACCTTATTTCCTGGCCTTTTTATGAGCGGAGAGAACTTTATTTTTCAGGTAAGACAGCTTTCTCTTTCATCGACCCATTTTAGATTATACTTTTCATGATTGTCTGTTTCTTTCATTCTTTCTTTAATCTGTTCATATTAATTTTATTTTATTTATACCTCAGTTGGTTAATATGATACACTCTTAGTTCATATACGCCTCACCCAATTCAAATCTTGTTATATCCTTAAATATGTTACAAAGCGACAAACGTTGTACTCGAGTGAAGGAACAGAAAAAACGCGCGTAGATGAAAGAAGAGATATTTATTGTTAAAAAATTAATACACTACTGAAAGACAGGGAATCGGGTGGCAGGCTAGTAATTCCCGAAGCTAACCCCTAGATATATTCTGTGCTCATTATATATAACTACTGATATAGACAGTCCACATAGGCGATAGGGAGTGTGGAACATTACATTACAACAAGTCTAAATAAACAATTCTTTTTACAATCGGCACAAATCTTGACAAATTGTTGTTTAATGTTACAGAGGATGATTGAACGGTTTCAATTGAAAACATCAGTAATCTGACTGCAGAGTTCTCTGCATGACAATACTGATTCCCATCTTTCAAACGAAATATTATAATGTCTACACTTTTTCAAATGTATATCAATATAGTTAGTCTTCAACATTCTAATGCAAAACAATAATGCTTGCTCACATCTTTCAAATGCTGATCAATAATAGTTTTCCTCATCCCTTAAATGTAAATCAATAAGGGCTGTTTTCATGTAATCTAATAATGTTTGTCCACATCTTTGAAATGCAAATCCATAATGTTTATCTTCGTCTATCAAATGCTACATAATAATGCTAGTCGTTATCATTTAAATGCAATCCAGTAATGCTTCTCCACATATTTCCAATTTAAATCAATAGTTTTGTCCTCAACATTCAAATACAAACCGATAATATTTGTCCACATATTTCAAATGTAAGTGAATAACGGCTGTCTTCATCTTTTAAATGTAATCTCCACATCGTTCAAATCCAAATCAAATAATGGATGCTTCTGTTCATTTTTCAAATGCAATTCAGTAGCAGGGGCATCATATGTACTGCAGCTGAAGCAGCAGAGCTGTATCCAGGGTGAGATAGCCTGATAGACGCTATAACACTTTGGGCTGGTTTGAATTCATATTTTTCCTTTTGCTAGACGGCTTCCTACCCCAAGACGAGAGAGTACCCTTCTCTGTTTTTCGCAGACTGTGTAAATTTAGGTAGAAATTTTGCATTAATACATGTTTCATTAAACAATATAGACAAGCTTCGTCTATTTTAAGTAAGTTCCTTTCATATTTTTGATAAGCTTAATAACATTATCATTGAAAAACGAAAGGAAATCACCATATTGATACATGTTTAAATCCAATCTAAGCTTTCGGCTTACATAAGCCATTATCAATTCCGGAAAATCCTTGTTGAAAACACAACTATACTTAAACATGTAAACAATAAACAAAAACTTAAAATTTTTGAAGCTATATACATAAAACAGTTGAAACATAACCTGAACAAAATAAACTACGAAATCTCGACAAATATTCTTAAATGCCTATAACTGATAACAGAAGCCATTGGTTTATACCAACGACTTCCCATACTTAATACTTCTTGTTTACACTCTAGCGTGGTCATGTGTGACGTCACGAGCAGCGACGCGATTTTCGCTTCCGCGTCTCGTGTACACGACTTTGTCGTTGCTTTGAATTTTTCATGCAACAAAAACAGACTATCATTATTGTTTCGTCCGTTTTGATATATTGAAATGTAATTGTCATATTTGATAATGGCTTATGTAAGCCGAAAGCTTAGATCGGATTTAAACATGTATCAATATGGTGATTTCCTTTCGTCCTTCAATGGTAATGTCATTAAGCTTATCAGACAATATGAAATGAAATTAAGTAAATTAAATAGACAAAACTTGTCTGTTGTGGATTCCGAGATGAAATTTGGTCTCCAATGAATGACAAACGCAAGAATTAAAGATAAGAAATAAAATGTATTTACACAATAATACAAAGGGTAATACTGTTAGTAAATCCAGGAACGCGGTTAGAAACAATAACATTATAGATATATACAGTCTCGAAGTAGGACTTCCTTAGCGTCTACGTGCATGTAACTGACTTCTACAAGCGGTTACCTCACACTATTACTCTACCTCCAACTCAATCACAGTCTCAGTCTCAGTCTCAGTCTCAGTCTTCTTACTATCTCTACTCACTCTCTGACTGACTGTCTAACTCTGGGTATTTAACGGCAGAGTCCACTTATGTGAAAAAGGGGAGGACCTCATAAAACCTCCTCCTTAGATCCCTTTCTGGGGGGAGTTAATATCTTTTAAATTCGTTTAGGGAAAAATCACACTTTTCTCCTTTTTACTTTGAACCCAAAGTCCTGAAGTCATCTAAAAACTTCTTTTATGTGTGATGTGTGCTCTTCAACATTGTCGCTCTTAATTAGAATATCATCCAGATAAGCGGTCGCGAAATTCTGGCCCGTGAGCATTGTGTCCATCGTTTGCTGAAAAATTGGTGCAACTTTTACTCCGAATGGTAGTCTGTTGAATTTGTACAAACGTTTGTGCGTATTAATGCAAAGGATTTTCGTACTCTCTTCTTGTACTGGGATTTGTAGATAAGCCTAACTAAGGTCTATTTTTGAAAATATCTTACCGCCGTTGAGCTTTGTAAATATCTCCTCTGAGCTCGGTAGTGGGTAATGGTGGTCTTTTATCGCCTTGTTGAGTCCCGTCGAAAAATCCGCGCACACGCGAATTTCTTCTGACTTCTTTTTTACATAAACCACCGGCGCTGCCCACTCACTAAAATCTGTTTTTGATAGAATCCCAGTTTGTTCAAGTCTCTCCAATTCTTTGTCTATTTTTCTATAGTAGCGAATGGTACATTTCGCTTCTTTTTAAAAATTAGTTGGACGTTTTCTTTTAATTCTATTTTGGCCTTAAATTTGTTGCATCGTTCCAACCCGCTTGAAAATACCTCAGGAAATTGATTATATAAATCTTCCTTCAGTTTTATAGTATCTGATGGTTCAACCTCTAACTTTTTCCAAAAAGAGTTTATAGGTAGGTCCCAAACGTTGAATCCAGTCGATACCTACTAGATTTTCAGTATCTTTCATGACGTATATCTTAAGTTTTTTTTGTTTTGCCGTGAAATTTAACATTCACGGTTATTTCACCCTCTAATTTTATTCGTTTGCCTGTAACCGACTTGGCACTTTTTTGTGTGTGTAACATGGTAGGTCTGTTGAGTTTTCTCCATTTCTGTAAGTTAATTATCGATAACATGCTGATGGTGGGGGCTTATATTTACTTCGATATTCGTCATAATTTGTCCTGTATGTTGTACTTTTCCTCTTATTATAAAATTTTCTTTTTCTTTACGGGGAGGGTGAGAATCTTTTTTCATTGTCGTAAAATTTTAGTTTTCTTTCCGGGGAGGGTGAAGAACGTAGACTTTTGTTTAACTTACGTATATGAGAAACAGCTGATTCTTCAATGTCCTTTGCGTCTTTCTTTATACTTAGACATCTCTGGCAATCTTCCGATAATTGCGGTAATGTTAGACCCGGTTCATTTTGTAATTTTGCAAGCATCCTTCTGCGCATTTCGCTATCTTTTGTAGAAACTAACCTTTGAACGAAGATGAGACATTTGAAATTGTCCAGTGTTAATTCTGCTTGTTTGAAGTCGTCACAATGTTTATTTACGATGGCGGGAAACTTGGAATAATCCTCATTATCGCCCTTTACCAGGTTAAGGCATTTCCACCTCCTGTGGAAGAGTGATGTTTTGGGACTGAAGTGGTCTTTAAGACATGTCACTGCTTCGTCAAATGTTAATCCGTTCGTCTTTTTTGGCAAGATATAATTCAAACTTTGTATATTCTTCAGTTCATAATTTTCTAAGCAATAGACGTAGATTTTTTGCTTCTGTCCAATTTTGACAGTCTATGTTAAAGATGTCTTCATGACTTCTGAAGTAATCTCCAAAATTTTTGTCCTCATCTAGAGAATTTCGACAACGAAGTAAGGTTATAATAGCTATTAAGAGCTTTAAAGTTGCGGTTATACTAAAAAAAGAATCTAACCAATAAGTATTAAATTATATGATAAAATTTGATATTAATATTAAAGGTAAAAAATTACCAATTTTAAAATCTAAATTTAATCTCTATTAAGTTTAAAATTATAAAATTACTGAGGAGAAAAGAAAAAATATATACGTTATTCAATGTATTTCTTCATTGAAATTACGTTAGAATAGACGCTAATATCGACTGGTCTACCCGACAAAATGTATACATTTTTTTAATCCCAACCGTGTGAGTGGGGTCCTAACCTCTCGCGTAAAACAATACAAACACACTCAGATTATAATATATAAGCACCCAGACATATTTAGATATATACACACACAAAAAAAGTGACGAGACAGAAAACATTTCCACGGCCCTTTATAAAAACAAAACAAAAAACCGAACACATACATACATACACAATTAAATGTGCATGCATTTTCCATACACATAGACACCGATAAATACATGTACACACATCCACATACATTGACCTAGACAATCTGATACTACAATTTGGTCATTGTTGGTTATTGGAATTTATTCCGTATACACCAATCATATACTTGTGTATATATATATATATATATATATATATATATATATATGCCTTTATTATTTTTCCTTCTCTTCTTTTCTCTCTTATAATATCCCTCATTTCCTTCTCTCTCTCTCTCAATTTTCTTTCTTTCTTGCTCTCTTTTGAATTTTTCTTTATTTCTTCTTATATGTCTCTCAATATAATTTCCACTCTGGTTTTATTCCTTTCTTTCATTTATTTTTTTCTCATCTGTGTCTCAGAATTTGCTCATCTAATTTTCTTTTCTTTTTTTTTTTTAACTCATCCACTTTATCTCTTTACCTCAAAACAAATATGTCTTCTCTCCATTTCATCGTTACACTTTTGTCTCGCATTTTTCTTTCCTCATTTCTGTTTCTTTGGCTTATCCGCTTCCATTTTGCCTGGGAAAGTTTTTTTTAATCCATTTTGATTTCATCACAAAATGTCTTTCCCCTTCCTGTTTTTAAACAGATTTTCCACACACTATCATTCTACATTGCCAGCACATAATGTGAACTCAGTGACGATAGACTATGCTAAAAGACTAAAGTTCAAGCTCTTATACTAAGCGTTTCAGGCCTTTACAAATAAATATTAACAGCGTTCAAGATTGAGAAGGCGGCTGTGTAAATATTCAGCACAATCTTAATCTAAAAATCTAGTTGTTTTACTTTATCTGTAATTAATTATTTATAGAATGGGATCTATGCCAATGAATACCAGAGTTCTGAATTACATTTAACCCTAAGATACCCAAGGTTTTAGCAGAACATTAGTTCTCGAGATGGGTCCTTAGGAACCCGATACGAAATTTATGATATGCTCTTAGAAATGATGTAGAAGAGGGCAACAGTGTATTGCGGTAACTTCTGGGGTTAATTATTTTACCTAGATAGGTCGAATGTCCCGGGTACACTGCTATCAATAAACAAACTTTAGAGATAGTTACGTAATTTACACATTCCAGAGGAGAATGCGTTCTCAACCTTAATGAGCTGTATGGCAACTGCAGAGTTTAAAAAAATTCTGTCTGATCTAAAGAAATTAAAAATGAAGATATTTAATGAAGGTATTTAATGAAGGCATGTATGAAGGTATTTAATGAAGGTATTTAATATGCATGAAACAGTATCTGTCTATATTTCTGAGATGAGGTATTATGTACATTGTTTACATTATTCGGACTATTGTCCTCATCTTTGTCGCCATATTTATTACTTTTCGGTCGTTGTAAGTTCCAGCCTTCTTCAGATGGTTGGAATGTCGAACTTAACCCTTTATTTCGCTCACTGGCCACAAAAATCTCCTGAGCCGACCAAGCATAGAAATGAATATAATATGGGAACCAGTAATAAGGAGTGCCAGAGAAAAGCGATAATAACAACAAAAGTTGCAATATGAGCTCTAGTAGAATACATGCAATGATAACAGCAAAAAAATGCAATATGAGCACTGGTAAAAAAGATTGCTGAAGACATTAGATTTATAATACCCAGAAATTCATACACAGATGTCCTCAAGGACACATGGCACAGTGGATAAAGGCGTTGGTTAGATCCAATGACAAGACCCCAAAAAAGTGTGAGTTCAATACCCGTTTAAGGCAGTGGAGAACTTGGAGAGGGAAATTAACAGGAGATAACTGATTACTGGCATCCATTAAACATGGCACGTGGAACTAGAAAAGTCTACCCGAGTGAGCGAAATAAATGGTTAAGTTTTTATTTGATGTTAAGGTATATATCAGTGCTGACGTTACGTACTAGCGAGGCTGCCCAATTATTTTTTATACTTTATATTAGTGTAAATATCTGTGTCTACGGTAGGAGGTGAAGCAATGGATAGCAGTTCGGAGTGAGGAATCAGAGAGCCGTGTTCGAATTATAGTTGAATCCATTACATTCACATACGTGCTAATATCCTTGAGAAAAGTATGAATTCTCTTCTCTTCTCAGATATGGGTAAATAACAGGACATACCGGATTCTATAGCCTTGAATGGCAACTGGTTTACCGCAGAAAAAAATGGCAACCTCGTCAGTCATGTATCGAAAGATACATGATCATCTAAGCGTGTATCACGCATGGAACGTAACTGAGTGACAGTAGATTCCAGTGAAGCTGCTCAAATATATTTGGCAAAACCAATATTATTAAGAAGTCATTTACTTGACAAATCGATCATGGGAAGATCCGAAACCATAACTCATAATAGAGCTCGGCTGTAAGGTTGCCTCCTTTCATGGTAATTGTTCGGATAAGATCTTCTCTATGGTACCTAGTCTGTGTAAATTTAAGCGCAGCACTAGACTGGCGTCAATTTACAGTTGAGATGGCTAAACCTAACCGTAAATTCTATGCTAAAATTTACTTTTCTCGCACTTCTCGCTTGTGGAACTCCCTTTCCTCTCAGTAATTTCCGACCAACATTAGCATTCAAAAATATAAATACAATATCCATCGCTGTCTAATGTCCTCCTGATTACACTTTTTGTTTTCGTTCTCTTGTAATGTTTCAGTTTCTAATTCTTCCACATCCTCTAACCCCATGTGCCATAGTCACATGGGGTGAAATCGATAATATACCGCTTGTAACAGCAAAATTGTCCAAATTGTGTTACAAACTTATTGTACATCCTTCAAAATGTTTAATATCTAAAAAAAAGGCGATAAACTGAGTTCATTTTTCCCATGTTTTCATATATAATGTTTAGCCATTTTGATACCATTTGTCGTAAGAATCACTGAAAAACATTTGAGTTATTTAGCTAGAAAGAGAACAGATTAAAATAGTTTTGTGTCAGGACTATTGTCTTCTCAACTGAGCAATGGTGAGAGGAAAAATTCTTCAGGTCTTCACTAACGATACCAGGATTCATTGTCTGGCTTCCATCTTCAAAGCTTTTTCAAGAACCCTCAAGAGAACGGTGAATAAGTTTAAAAAATTGGGAACAGTAGAAAGCAAATCTGGGTTAGGAGGTCACAACAGGAAGAGGGATCACCATTACTGACGGTAGGTACTAGTGAGGCTGCTCAAATATATTTGGCAAATCCAATATTAGGAAGAAGTCATTTAATTGACAAATCGGCCATGGGAAGAACCGAAACCAGACCAAATGTTCTAACCATTTGACCAGACGAACATTAAAACAATGTAGAAAATAAAAAAGAAAAACTTGAGATTTCAGATATACTTCAGTTCCTTTGTAAAAAAAAGTTGTTTTTTTTTTTTACTTAATATTTCCTGATAATGTAAATTGAATTCCACTCTTTAACGCGTATATTCAGCTTTTTATAGTTTTTATCATGATATATTTTTTGCAAACTAATTTAATATATCCAGGTTTTCAGGAACAGGAAGCAATGTTTTGTATATTGGCCGTAGTACAATAAATATTACAATTCACTGAGGACACTGGTTTTATTTAGATATAAATAGTATCCCAATATCTTGGACATATTTAAAATGTGAATTTTATGATTTTCTTCCTTTTTCTTTCAGATTTAACAACTTAAGTCGTTTGCAATTTCAACCATGGAAAGATTAACAATCAAACAACATGATAAAGTGCAATTGGAAAAATTGTTTGTAAATTCAAACAAACTGTGTCGGTGGTAAAATGTAAATGTAAAAAACACCATTATAAATGTAAATGTGAAAACACCATTGCGTGGTCGTTTACGTTATTCAGCTGAAAATATTGCTGCAGTGCACGTGAATGTGGCCGAAAATCCAGACCCTTCTATTCGTCATCGCGCGCAGGAATTGAACCTCTTCACAACAACGTTACATCATTTCTAACTGCACTTTCGGTTGGTCGATTATGTTGACCCCAAAAATCGCAAAGTGTGCGAAATGCATTTTTCTTTAAACGTCCATTTTGGTAATAGGCTTCGATAACTTTAACATCAGAAAACCGGACAGCAAGGGAGAAAAAAAAAGTAAAGATGAGAAAGAAAGACTTCCATATTTCAATCGTCTGGATCAAGTGACAAGTTTTCTGGTCTTAGGTTATCGAAACACTTCTGACCACTTGAAAAAATAAGAAATGGCTTGTGCTTGAATGTTTAACACACACACACAGACACATACATACCTGTCTTGATCTGGCGGTTCGGTCAGTCACTTTCCCACGCTGTAAGTCTGCCTCCTTTCATAGTAATTGTTCCGATGAGATCTTCTCTATCGTACCTAATCTGTGTAAATTTAAGCGCAGCACTAGACTATTTGGAATAACTTATTTTGAAATTTACTGAGTTTTATCAGCACATACATTCATAATATTTGTTTCCAAGGATACGGGGAAATCCAGTCATTTTGACAAGGGGCGATAGCGTGTTCATTTATACTGAGGCCTATTGTATCAAATATGAGGTACTTTCGAAAAGAGGACCTCTAATTTAATTATATAATTGAATTTGAAGTTTTTAGTTTCTGTTTTTGAAACATGGTAATTCCTGTGTAGCGATAGGGCCATATTTTTAAAATTTGAATAACTTCTCATAATAATTCATCGAGTCTAGAACAAAAATCCTCAACAGAATGTACACAAAGCACTGGCGGCCTTTTCGCCCGTTTTTGGACTCATCAGAAGTGAGCATCCACTACCGATAATCAATACAGGGTAAGCATCATGCTACTGGGCCAGTAGACCTTGGTGACCAAGAGTGAACTAACTAGACTCAACATAGCGCTGCTACTCCTCATCCAAGTATAGATAACCCACCAGAATCGGTAACTACGAGCAACGTCTTCTTTCACCAAGCCGGTTCCTCCCAAATATTAGAAGCTGGATGAAGCATAGGTTTATAAGAGATAGAAATTTTAGAGATTTGAATAATTTCTCATAATTTGTAGAGTCTAGAATGCAGAAAACATTGGACGGCCGTTTCGTCCATTCAGAATCGAACCCGGACCGTTACGATACAACGCAAGAATCATATCAGCAAGAGAGTGGGCCTTGGTAACGAAGACAAAACTAACTAGACACAATATAGCGTAGCTAACTCTTAATTCCGGTGGTGTCTACTCATCCAAACATACGTTATGTATACGCTTGTAACGATGAATTATTATGGTATATATATATATATATATATATATATATATATATATATATATATATATATATATATATATATATATATATATATATATATAATAATTATAGTTTTAAAAGTGTGCTATATTTATGGGATAAAGTGCTCAATATCAGAGATAGAGCATATGTAAATATAAATATAAAGTGGACATTGAAGTCAACACTCAGAGGCGACAGGCTGTTTCATGTTAGACGCAATCGTAAGGCCGCCTGACGATTGTGCCTAGCATGAAACAGCCTGTCACCTCAGAGTGTTGACTTCTATGTTCACTTTTATATATATATATATATATATATTAGTATATATATATATATATATATATATATATATATATATATATATATATAATATTAGTGGCCAATATATATATATATATATATATATATATATATATATATATATATATATATATATATAAATTCCCAAGAGGAGGATAGAATCCAGATAAGAGCTCAATGTCCAGGACAGAGTAAGAATATAATATAAAAGGCTTAAACACTAATATTCCATGGTTATAATTTATTACATTGGAATCGTAATGCCGATCCAATTATACAAATTCAAAAAGTTTTCTGAATTTGTAGGTCGAATGAATTTGATCGTGATTACGATTCCAATGTAATAAATTATAACCATGGAATATATATATATATATATATACTAGCGTAAATATTCGAGAAATCTAATCAATGATATACAGTTTAATAAATAAACGGAGCCTCTACTGAAATATGAGTATCCACTATAAACTTTTAAGTGATAAAATCTGTCAGATTAGTAAATTTAAAAAAAAGTCGTTATTTCCTTAGAAATTGCTTTGTTTACGTTTTGAATTCGAAGCTGAGTAGGTATGAAATTTCGCGAATCTATGGCGAGAAGTATTTTGCTTAAAGCCATTATTTAGCATTCAGTTGTGAATATCTGAAGACTCTACGTGACCGTATCGCTTAAAGCACGTCGTTCCTATCATTTCCGTGCCCAGGTGAACACATTTTCGAATCCTGCTGGCGAGAGCTTTTTTTTTTCAATATGATTTCTGGAATATTTGGAACGGTAGGCGAAAATAAATATGTATACTATTCAATAAATAAATGAAACGTCTACTCAAATATCAGTATGCACAAAAAAAAAAAAAAAACGTAGGAATCACCATAGAAATCTAAGTTTTAAAATGAAAAATCTTTCTTGGAGCTTTTAGTTTTAATTTCAAACTAATAGATTAAATGTAATCTTTCCAATAAAAAAAAAAAAAATACATTTTTGTATTTCGAGATTAATTTAAATTGTCTGATTTGTGCCATGTAATTATTTTTATTAAAAATCTTCCAAAAATAAAATATACTTTATAAACTTTATTTGAGAAATATTATAGTTTAATTAATCTGATATGAAGTAAATATTATAGATATACATTTTTAAACACGGTCGTAGCTGTTTATTTAAGGTGTTGATATCTTGACAGTTTCAATGATAAATGTTTATTTAATGTTTTACTACGGTGGTTATATCTGTAAAAATATTGAAAGAATATAACGTGATCGCTTTGTTATATAATTTTTAAGTAACTTGTAATCTTAAAAATTCAGAAAAATATTCTCCGCAATGTAGAGTTTTATTGAATTTTTGGGTTTAAATTTATTATAGTTATTTTTTGATAATGTTGTGTATGAACATCCGTATACAAAAATCGACAAGTTTATGCACACTTTTTTGTATGAGTATAAACGCGTCGATTTTTAAAATTTCTTTTAAAAATATTGTTATTTGATGATTTGTAGTAAACTTTTCCATTTATGATGAATACACATAGTTTTTACTTAATAAGAATATCAAGTAACTGGATAATGTAATGAAAAAAAAGATGTGAAACTTTATAAATTATTGTAATTCAAATTAAAACAAAATGTAAATATTCATTATTCATCGAAAAATGTTCTTTTTCTTAAGACAATACTGTCCATAATATATTTTATCCATAAAATTAAAAGCTTTTTCTAATTAAATAATGTATTTGTTTTATTGCATATATTATTGTCCGATTCAGGGTAGATTTTCAGTAACGAGTGTTGTTGCTTTACAAAAAAAAAAAAAATAAAGATTTTAAATTTTCCAAGGATTTCTGCTTTTAACTAATATAAACATTAATTGGGACAAAATTTAATTTCTTTAAATTTATTAAAATGAAATAGATGTAAAAAACGTTTTTTTACCAAGATTTTCTAAACAAACAACATTTCTAAAATAATTTATTTATATCAGATCATCCCATAAGTTCTATCCGAATTTTCAATAAAGAAAAAAATTGACCAAATGTTACATTTAATTACATATTCAAGCAACAATGTAGTCTTCCCTGATTATCTATGACTTCCTTCCATCTATTAACAAGCTTATTAATTCCATTACTGTAAAATTCTTTTGGCTTTGATTCGAAGAACTCACAAATGTCAGTTTTAACCTCTTCCTGTGTTACAAAAGCTGTTTCTTTCAAATGATTCTGTAACCTACGAAACAAATGGTAGTCTGAAGGAGCAAGATCGGGAGAATAAGGTGGATGAGGAATTTTCTGTCAACCAAGTTCTTTGATCTTTTGTGACGTGATTCTTGTTGTGTGTGGTCGCGCATTATCCTGATGAAACATCACTTCTTTTCGATTAACTAGAGCAGGTCTTTTTTTCCTCAATGCTTGGTTCAAACGCTCTAATTGCTGACAGTATATTTGAGCATTAATTGTTGCATGAGGTGGTAAGAATTCAAAGTGGATTATTCCTTGGCGATCCCACCAGATTGAAAGAAGAACCTTTTGCCCATGAAGTTCCCTTCTCGGCTGTGGCTGGGGTCCTTTCCCTTTACCAAGCCACTGTCTACGACCCTTAACATTTCGATAAAAGATCCATATTTTGTCGCCAGTCACAAGTATATCCAAAAAAGGTGAAACAGGTTGGCGAGAATAGACAGAAGAGCAGATGTCAACTTTGAGGTTGTTTTCAGACAATTCATGAGGCACTCATTTTCCAAGTTTATGAACTTTTCCAAGTTGTTGAAGATGACGATGAACAGTTGGATGGTTTCAACTGAGAATCACTGCCAATTCCTCAACTGATAAAGCAAGATTTTTTTCAAAGGCTGCTTCAAGAAGCTTTTCATCAAACTCAACTGTACGTCCGGTTTGATCTTCATCTTCAAGGGTGAAATCTCCACCTCTGAATTTTGCAAACCATCTTCTGCAAGTTCTTTCATTCACACATTCCTCTCCATAAACTGAGTCAATGTTTCTAGCCGCTTCGGTTGCTGAGTTTCCTTTCTTGAACTCATAAAGCACTATGTGCCTCAAATGATTCTTGGATAATTCCATTTTAGCAGGGTTTTAATCAAACAAAATTTAATTTTATTGTTCTCTGAAATAAAATTCGATCAGTTTAAATGCATCTAAACATAAAAAATAATGTTTAGCTCCATTAGACATTATAAAATACTCTTTAAATTTCGTTCATTTTAAAAAAATGTAAAATTCAGACAGAACTTATGGGATGGCCTGAATTAAAGTTCTGAAAATATCATTAAAATCCGACAGCTTTTTGATTGTTGTAAGAATTTTCATATTTCACCGAAAAAAGATGCAAGAAAAACAAGATTTTTAACCAAATTTTCGATTCGGTTATATGTATGCGTGATACACGCTTTCGATACGTGACTGACGAGGCAGATTTCTTACCGCAGTAGGTTGCCATTTCTTTCTGCGATAGACCAGTTGCCATCCAAAGCTATAGAACTAGGTCTCTCTTGCTACTTACACATAGCTGGGGGGAGAAGAGGACTCATACCTTTCCCAAAGGTATACAATACTCCACCGTTATCCAATACAAGGCCGAAGAATCACTCAAGGTAGTGCGCTACTGAATGGAGTTTTTGTAAGGCCGTAAAGGAAGGAAGTAGAAGGATAGGTAGGCTAGCTAACAGTTGACCCTAGACATTTTGTAAAATCAATTCGCCCAAACCAAGGCGAAAAAGCCGCTAAGACGCAAGCGGCTACTGAGTGTAAAAGAGAATGAGCAGATTAGAGAAGGAAACGGAAAGCCGATCCTAAACAAGGAACAAGTGATAAAACCCTACTCCTATTCAAAAATATGGGAGTAGTTTGACCCGGGCGTTAGGCGAATCTATCTACTATGTTCTATAGGTTTTATTATGTATACTTGTTATTCGTGGTGGTCAGGGAACGAACGTTTCGGAAGTTTTTTTTCCCTAAATCCGAGGGGAGCATCTTCCTTACCAATGGAATATGAAGGATATGAGAAAGATTCAATGCTATGTATTTGGTATAGCTGTGGAGCTGTTGACTATTTACTTTCAGCATACTCTTCTTCTTTTTCACTGGACTCAAATTAATAATATGAATCAAATATTATACAATGAAAAGTCCAGAATGGAAAGCCAGTGTCAGCCTTATATTTATTGATCTATTCTCTTGTAATGTTGACATGGCGTTCACATGCGAATATTTTATGAGTTACACCTTCAGCGATGACACGAATCTTCTGGTTTTCTTTATAACTAACCAACTTACGGCAATGGCACATATTCGACCTAAGGCTTCGAAATATCCGGGAAGCACTTAGAATGACTGGCCAATGATCTTGAAAACTGAAAAAGGTTAAGTTAAACATCTTTTGTGAAAACCAGGCATTTTTGAGGAAAGTAATCCATTTTGACAAGAACGGGTTATTGCAAAAGTTGTTAATGGAAAAGTATAGAGTTTAAGGTATTACGTAAAAGTTCAGTTCGTAGTGTAAGAAGAAGTAAATTGTGGTTTTAGCGAAAATGAAAAGTTTAGTACATGAAAAAAAAATTTTCGTTTTGTAATTTTATTTTTACTTGGGATAAAACAATAGTTTCAAAGTTCTTAATAGGTATTATTAAAGTTCTTAAATAGATGGGAACGTGGGAATGTCGTGTCAAGTTCAAATTCCACCTGAGGCCATCACGGTTGAGTTCGCACAAATACACTGAGAAAGATATCAATCCACACCTTAGATAGAGGCAAGGCAAACATGTCTCCCTCAGATACAGGCAACAAGTATTTGCCCTAGTCAACCCTACTCCTTCTACGTGACGTGACGAGCGAGGATTTACCTTCTCATGGCTTCCAAGAAAAAAAAATTAATTATTGCATTATCATAAATCCTTCTTCAAGTGTACTTCGCCGACGAGCTGTAATGGCTACAAAGCTTTCGGCCACTTCTTTAGCCATTTTCAAAAGTGTTGGGGGCGGGTAAGTGTTGTTGATATCGCTTCATGTTTGACTGTTGAACACTATTAAGAAGGTTTGTTCCGCTTGGAACAATGAACAATACGGACAATTTTACAAAACGTACTGCCATAAAACGGTAAAAAAATGGAAGAATGCTGGAAAAAATAAATAAAAAACATAATTTTCCTTCATATTGAACGTCACATGTTTTAAAGAAAGTTTGGCATCCATATATATATATATATATATATATATATATATATATATATATATATATATATATATTGTTTTTTTTCTTATAAGCCAAACATTGTTCTGTCCATCATTTTTCTAAAACAAAATTGTTGTGCTCATCTGAAAATTAAATTTTTACTTGTGAAGTGAAAAACGCTAAGGTTATGAACCTTACGATTTAATTTGAACGTTAGTGGAGGTAACTAAGTATGAAAAGTCTATTTTTTTAAAAAAGAAACTATTAGTTAAAATTTTAGTTTATGTTTATTATTTTCATGTTTATATATTCTGACAAACATGCTGATGATGACATTTTTCTAATGTCGAAAGTACTCGAAATAAATGAATATGTATCGACATAGTAATTTTCTCTCTTCCTTTAAGAAGTATAATAAAAAGCTTGAGAGGATCCTATTGAAAATAAGTAGACGTAACTTGTCTAAATTATTCAATGAGACATGTCTTAATGAAAATATGTTACTAAAATATTCGGACTGTTGAACCCATCCTTGTTGTGATATTCATGACGATTCGGCTGTTGTACGCTTCGTCCTTCCTCAGGTGAAATTGAAGAGGTATGACACGTGGGACTAAAACAATCTACCCCTGTAGACGAAATAAACATTTAGGTTTCGAAATTCCAGTCAACTAAAAGAAGGCCGCATCGAAATGCAGCAATATTAACATAGGAAAAATATAGAACTATGTTGGTCTGTTCTGATACATCTGTCATATCCACCTGATTTTGGACCAAATGATTATTACGTTTGTCTATCGCTGCAAAAGGTTGTGATGTGGGAAAAATCTTATTTTGTCAAAATCTTCCTCGAAATATACGCATCAAAACTGTACATTAAATGTACTCAAATATCGCAAAGATTGTCACCTGATAAGCGGTAAGAAGTCATTGCAAATAAAGGTGAATATATGATTGAATAAACTGTATTTGTATTTAAATTTTAAAGAATAAAGTTAATACCATACCCCAAACAATTATTAGGTATTGTCAACGATCAAATGCTTTAATAGGGAAAGCTTTCTCTCGGAAAAACCACATTCAAGAGTCTGTCAAAAAGTTTTTGATATCAAAACATGCAGTTTTTCCTGAAATGGTATCGAAGTAAGTGGAAACGAGAAACTGCAAATAACAGTTAATGAATGATTGAATAAAATGTATTTGCATTTAAGTTTTGAAGAATAATCTTAGTACGGAAAAACGACAATTATTTACGTTTTGATATTTGACACTTTCTTTGATAACTTCATATCGGAATTGGTAAATTTTGTATTGAATTCACCCACTTGAGTTGGAGATTCTCTACACCTTCTTTCTTCATTAAGTGTCCAAGAAATATCAACTGCCTTTTCTCTGATTCTAAGTGTCCTTTTTGTTGCCATTTTCTCTAAAACTTCGTTACTGCTAACTTGTTCAGTACATAGTATTCTCAGCATCCTTGTGTAGAAGCCTAAAGTCTTTTCCTCATCTGTGAGGACAATGTCCAGCATTACCAAAGGGAAGAGAAATGATATTACGTAACAGTTCAGTACTGTTTTCTTTAAACAATTTTGCTACTTTTGTTATTTCATTTGATTTTGAGAAGTGTTTACCATCGTGTATATATATATATATATATATATATATATATATTTAATTTCAAAATGTTTACTCCGACATAAAAAAAAAACAACATTTTTATGTGTTTAGGGAGCATTGGGTAGAAGTAGTACCTTTGTAGCTAATCTACTGTACCTTATTTTAAGGGTAACGGGCAGCACTGATCTTCACCCATCCTCTAAATTTCACACACACACACACACATATATATATATATATATATATATATATTGACGATAAACTACATCCGGCAGATTGGAAGTTTTGAGGAGCGTAGAACCACCTTTTAATTGTTGTTGCTCTCAGATCCGCCCTGACCCCGGGTGGTAGCACCGGTTAGGATCCCAGCTATGCTTAAATAGTGTCTACCAGGGCTGACCAAGCTCTTTAGTATTATAGAACACGATTGGTTTAGAAGATGGAAAACTCTTACACGAAAAGCCTGAGGTTATTATCTGCTTCGTCTGGCATTTATTTGCCCCGACTGAGTGTATCAATAGTTCCGAAAAGTGTGGATGGTTCTGCACAAGCCTTCACCACTTTAATCAAATCACTTGTGAGGGCTTTCTGCCGATTTACCTTGATTCGTTCTTATCCACACAGTTCACTTGCAAGGTCCGCTGACGAGAGAGTGAATGCGACGGGGTCAGGTAAAGGATATTACTGGAATGATGGGTGATAGCCGTCCTTTCACAAACCCATGAGCCATTGTGATGTCCGTGTCCTCTATCGGTGACAAAACAGCCATTTGTAGGATTGCAGTGCTTTCCCTATTATGGGGAGTGGGCGAAAAATGAGCCCTAAACATTGCCTGCTCACACACAGACTTCAAATAAAGCAGTCAAAACAGCAAGGAATATCAGAATAAATATAAGAAGAATTTCCATTTTGGATCCCGGAATGTTCGCACTCTTCACGACAATGATTCTGCACCATAGCGTGAAGCAGTTCTTGTTTCTCTCGAGTTGAAGAAATATAACATCGACATAGCGGCCATTAGTGAAACACGTCTGGCTCGTAATTCTCAGCTTAGGAAAAGGTGGATATGTATTTTTATGGGCTGGCAAGACTGAGAAAGATCCACGACAGTCTGGTGTTGGCTTTTGCCATCAAGTCAGACCTTGTTAGCTCACTGCCTTCCTTACGTAAATGTGTATGTGATCGCATAATGGCATAAACCCTTAATCTGGAGTGCAACACCCGTGTGACGATGGTTAGCTGCTACGCGCCAACATTAGGTTGTTCAGAACAAGAAAAAGATGATTTTTACAATCTTCTTGGGGATGTCATCTCCAAAGTCCAACATAAGGATAAATTAATCCTTACAGGTGATTTCAATGCTCGTATTGGCAATGATTATTATTCTTGGAAGGGCGTTTTAGGTCGACATGGTATTGGTCATTTGAATTCTAATGGATTACGACCATAGTATCACTAATACCTTCTACCAGCAACCCAGCTGTTGTAAGACCACGTGGATGCACCCTCGTTCAAAAGACTGGCATCTGATCGACTACGTCATCACCAAAAGACGCGACATCAAAGGTTTTAAGATAACGCTTTCATTCCACACAACATGCTGTCAGATCACGCTCTACTTCGGAGTAAATCTACACTGCATCTGCAAAAGCGAAGGATTATAAAATCTACAGTGCCCAAAGGCATTAACGTACTGCCTCTTAAATCGACTGAAGCGAAAATTGAGCTCTCTGACAAACTTGATACTGCACTTGATTCTGTAAACATTACCAATGATATCGAATCATCTTGGAAGGCTCTGCATGATGCAACACATTCTACATCCTTGGAGGTTCTCGGTCTACCACATGTAAGCATCAAGACTGGTTTGGTGACAATAATATAGAAGTTCGGCAGCTTATAGATTAATTGCACTCTTCTCATAAATCATAGATTGAGGGCAAGAACTCGTCCGATAAGAAGGTCGCTTACAAGAAGTGCAAAAGTCAGGTTTAACCAGCTCTCAGAGCCATGAAAGAGCGTTGTTAGTCTGGAAAGGCCAGTGAACTCCAAGAAACTTCAGATAGAAAGGATCTAAAGGTTTTCTATGTTGGCCTCAAGAGCATTTTCGGTACTCAAAAAAGTGTTACTCTTATCCTCACAGCAGATGGTGAAACTCTCTTGACGGATAAGTCAGATATTTTAGATCGCTGGAAAGAGCATTTCGAAAATGTGTTAAACGCCACTTCAGTTACTGATGAGGAAGCCATCACATCAGTTGAGTAAAATCCTGAAATTCCGGAGTTGTCTTTTGAACCTACTTATCAAGAGGTAATTGATTCTCATCTGGAAAATCACCTAGTCCTAAGGATCCTATTCCACCCGAATTGTATAAGCATGGTGGCCAAAAGTTGGTAAAAAAGTTACATCTCCTTTTCGTGGAGATATGGAAGGCAGGCTGCGTCCCACAGGATTATAACGACGCTTCTCTGAAAAATCTGTATTTGTGATAATCATCGGGGGACATCACTACTTTCAATTGCAGGCAAAATACTAGCTATACTGATTCTAAACAGAATTGTTATACACCTTGTTAACGACATCTATCCTGAAAAGTGTGGTTATTGGTCGGGTCATTGCACCAATGACATGCTATTTTCTCTTCGGCAATTTGAAGAGAAGGTTCGGGAAAAAAAAACAGGAGTTGTACATGATGTTTGTGGATTGATGAAGGCCATTGACACTGTGAATCGAGAGGCTCTTTGGCAAGTCTTGAGGAAACTCAGCATCCCTAAAACATGCTAAAGGTCATCATCTCCTTTCATGAAGAAATGAAAGCTAATATCGCGTCTGATAGTATGATGTCAGAATCCTTTGATGTCACAAATGGCAACACTCAAGGTTGTGTCATGGTCCCTGTCCTTTTTGCACATTTCTTCTCACTAATGCTAAAATATGCATTTGCAGACACAGAGAGTGGGGTTAAGTTTCAGTTTCGAACAACTGGTGGTCTCTTCAATCATCAGCACTTCAAAGCCAAGACCCACCTTCGTACGCAAATTATTCGTAATTTGTTGTTTGCTGATGATACAATACTAGTAGCGACATCCTTTGAGGAGGCCCAACATCTAATAAATCGTTTCTCTGCTGCATGTAAAGCATTTGGTCTTACACTTAGCATAAAGTAAACAGAAGTTGTGCAATTCCGTGGTGAGAAACAAAAACACCAGTCTACAAATTTCCAGAGAGACCATTGAAAGTAGAAGTATGAACTATGTAAAGTCTTTCACCTATCTTGGTAGAAAAGTCAATTACAGATGATGAAATCATGCATCGGATTGCTAAGGCTACCAGTGCTTTCGGCAAACTTAGCCATCGCTTGTGGAATGAGTTGGGTATTCGACTGGATACGAAAATTCGGGTTTATAGAGCTGTTGTACTAGCCATCCTTTTGTATGGCTCATAGTCGTGGACTCCATACAGGTACCATATAAATCTGTGGAGTTAACCTTCAAGATAGGACATCTAACGTAGACCTGTTTAACAGGTGTAATATTGGAGGAATCGAGACTTTTCTCATACAGTCTCAGTTACGGTGGACTGGTCATGTCTTGAGATACCCAAGATCCTAATGTACAGCCAGTTAAATCAGAGCTAAGATACAAAGACAAGCTGAAAAGCAACTTGTCAGCAGTCAATATACCACATAAGACCCTTGAGCGCTTAGCCTTGGAGCGGGTAGAATGGAGATCAACGTAGTTTAGTAGACTCAGCAGTTTTCAATCTGCTTGTCTGCATCATCTTCAAGAAGCGAAAGCATGAATAAAAGGTCAGCCAATCTAACAGTGATCTCATATCACAATCCTTAATCATGCTCCATATGTAGCCTCCTTTGTAAATCACAAGTGGGTCTTAAATGCCACTTAAAATTATCGCACAAAATTTCATAACTGAATCAACTAAGCTGTCAGATCCTCATACGTCGAAACCGACAGGAGAGACCATATATATATATATATATATATATATATATATATATATATATATATATATTTATACATAAATATATTCATAAAAATATAATTATCTATCTATCTATCTCAGCCGCACCCTTATCGATCTATCTCAGTCGCTTTATTATCTATCTATCTATCTATCTATCATATCTATCTATCTATCTATCTATCTAGACAGAGAGATAACGGGCTACTGAGATAGATTGATAAGGAAAAGGCGACTGAGATAGATAGATAGATACATACATGTAATTATATATATATGTATATATATATATATGCATGTGTGTGTGCGTGTATATATATATATATATATATATATATTTGTGTGTGTGTGTGTGTGTGTGTGTGTGTGTGTGTGTGTGTGTGTGTGTGTGTGTGTGTGTGTGTGTGTGAATCCATCAGCAAAACCAAACCTTATTCTTATCGGCTTACATTCTCCTCTCCATTTCTAAACACAAAGCCCTCCCTCATGGATCTTCTGCTCGGTCAATATTTTCTTGTTCTTTTTGAAATTGTTGAAAGCTGTCCTTTCCCCCGTCTTTTTTTTTTCGCGCTTTCATTGGCTTTCACCTCTTCACAAGTAAAACGCAGATCATTCATAATTCAATGACCTGTCAACAGTTTGAGAAAAACCAATGCCACTTACTTACCCTTTCCATAAATGTGTAATGTTTGCAGAATCTCACATTCCCTACGATTCTCTCAAATATATTTACACCGTTTTATTTTTGGTGTTGAGCTAGAAATAGTTCGTTTTGTTTCTGTATGCAGATACGCAAGGTAAGTTTGTGCATTGCAAAGAGTTCCCAGATATAAACATTTACACGACTTATGGGATGAATAAAGAAATACATTGCTCAGTCCTGTGAATTCCTTTCAAACTCACTCAGCGCATGCATCTATCTATTTGTCTGTCTGTCTATCTATCTATCTCTCTATCCATCTATAATGATCTATCTATGTCTATATATATATCTATCTATCTATCTATCTATCTATCTATCTAATTTTGCTTCATCCGTCCGTGTTGATCGACTCTACACCTATCTTATTATTTGATCTCACTCTTTCTTTCTCTATATATGTAAGCATGATTGTATATATGTAGATATAATAATGAAATTTGAGGAATAAAAGGATATAACAATAATAGCAATACCATTGATGATGTTTATTAAATATTAGCCTCTTGACTAAATTGAAGTACGAAAGGAAAGATTTTCAAGTCGGTATTTTCGGATACGCCTGGGTCCTGTTTTTTAACGAGACGAGGAATAAACAAACAAGTGGGATTCTCTTTTTTCAGGGAATCTTGTTGTTGGTTCATCCGTCCGTGTTGAACTCTATTCTCTGAGCAAACGCATCTTACTGTGTGTACGCCATCTCGTGCAGCTTTCTTTCTCTAAATATAAAGGAGAGACAAGCTTCCCTCTTAAGGTATGCTTCAAGAACACCATAATGTAATTTGAGGTGAAGTGGAAAAATCAGGCGTAGCCGACCACATATGGTGAGAAAAGAGAGATCACTAGTCTCTGTGCAATCAGGTTGAGATCCTAGACAAAGAACATCATTGGAAAATTTGTAAACTAAAGGAATCAGCGTATATGCTAGGCCACAAAAGTTTTCTGAGCCGTCCAAGCATAAAAATGAATACAATATGGGGACTATTAATAACGAGTGCAAGAAAAGCGATAATAACAAAAAATTGCAATATGAGCTCTGGTAAAAACATGACATGATAACAATGAAAATAATTCATACTCAGATGTCTTCAACGATACATGGAACATGGCAGAGTGGATAAAGACAAAAGTTAGACCCAGTAACAGGACCCACAGAGAGTTAGTTCAATACCTGGTTAAGGTGGCGAGGAACTCTCAGAGGGGAATTAACAGAAGATAATTGATAATTGACATCCATTAGACATGGCACGTGGAACTAGAACAGTTTAGTTCCAATGAGCGAAAGATAAGGTTCAGTTCGAAATTCCAACCACCTGAAGATGGCCGGAGCGTACAAAGACCGAAACGTTGTGATAAATATGTCAACAAAGATGAGGACAATAGTCCGAATAATGTAAATAGTGTACATAATATTTAATCTCAGAAATATAGACAGACACTGAAAGGCCGAAACGTTGTAATAAATATGGCGACAAAGATGAGGTTAATAGTCTGAATAATGTAAATAGTGTACATAATACCTCTTTTCAGAAATATAGAGATCCTGAAAAGCCGAAATGTTGTAATAAATATGGCGACAAAGATGATGACAATAGTCCAAATAATCTAAATAGTGCAAGAAATACCTCATCTCAGAAATATAGACAAAAAGGCCGAAACGTTGTAATAAATATGGCAAAAAGATGATGACAATAGTCCGGATGATGTAAATAGTGTCCATGATACCTCATCCCATGTCTATAGACAGATACTGGAAGGGAAAATGTAATAAATATGGCAACAAAGATGGATAATAGTCCGTAATGTTAATAGTGCACATAATACCTCATCTCAGGACAGATATTTAAATTGTTGTACTTGTTTCATTTGTTATCCTGGTTGTAATTTTCATGTTTGTCTGTCCTTTTTTAACAAGGGGACTTTTTTTTTCCTAGAATCCATTGTCCTTTCTTCTATTCCCTTTCCTTCATTATCTTTTGTAGGAGTTGAACTTTCCTTTCTATGTCTGCATATCTTATGTTTTTAAGTTTCTGTCCGACAATAATGAACTATAATTCTCTCAGAATCGCCTCACAGCAAAGTTTGCGAGAAGTCTTGTATTACACATTTTTCACTTTTTTGTATGTTTACGGAATTCATTTTCTATGCGAATGCCGACGGTTTGGTTTTTTTATTATTCGAATATCCATCGCCAATATGCCAAGGTTATCTCGCCGTTCCAACAGTGCTTTGTGACGTATCTATGAAACGTTTTTTGAATTATCTATCTATCTATCTATCTATCTATCTATCTATCTATCACAAAACGCATTGGTTGTTCACAGTAACGAAACTAATCTCATTTTTGACATAAAAAATTGCTAGCTTAATTAAAAGAGAAAATAATTGATTAAGACGAAAATGCCTGTAAAATGCATCTCTCGGTCGTGCGCAAATATATTCACAGCAACGTAAACAAACCCAGTCCAATGAAATCCTATGACGCTTCGCAAAACCTTTTTCCAATTTGTCATACAGATTTTCTATCTATGTATATATATATATATCATTGAATGTTACAGACAAAGAAAATCTTTTATGTCTATTTTTATTAAGTTTATTCTAATGTTTTTACAATTTTTACTTTTTGTGGGCGCGTAAGAGAACATAGGAACTGACCATAATTATGATGGCCCGAAGCGCTTTTAGCCAATTCATTAGCTATTTCAAAGTGCCATTGAAAAGCACTGTGGTAGACACAGACAGACATCTTGCCGGAATTAGAAACACTTTTCTTGTTTCTTTTAAATAAAACAAATTGTCGAAGAAGACGTAAGATTATAGATAGTTTTTATAAAATATGATTTCTATAAAATCATCGAAAACTTACTTTATTAACAATAAAATGCTGGAGGTTTTTTTTAAAGAAAGTTACAGCCACATTTCTCTCGGACTGACTGGAATTACAATTGCTTTTAAACAATACACCTTTGAACGAAAACATGGAAGAATTATGAAAAACGAATACCTTCAAAACACCTTCATTTAGTGAAATCAGTTAGGGGTAATAATCAACAAATCTATAAAACTACCTTTGTGTGTCACATTCAAGGGAACGCTGTCAAAGTATACAACTTACACACGATATTGAGTCACCCCCCCACGAGGGTGTCATGTGGCACAAGGGCCTTTTTAACGTGGGCATTCCGAGCCCGTGGGCTTCGCCGGCCAAAAATATGTCCATTGAAACCGTATAAACGGGTTCAGGGCCGGTTTACACCCCCGAAGGAGACTCCGCCCTTCGGCGGAGCCTCCTTCGGGTTCCTCCCCTCTGTAGGAAGAGAGTTCAACCGAGCAGTTTGTTCAAAAGTGAACTACTGACTCAACATACAATTTACACACACACACACACACATATATATATATACTGACAGACGGTTTCGCTGTATCACAGCTTATCAATGTGACTAGACGCCCGGTTGCCTCTAGCTAGGATCGAAACCCGACTGAATTGGCGTCAGTCGGGGATTCTGTCACAAAGCAGGGATGAAGGTGAATGTAAGGGTATTTAATTTTAGATAAACATATAGTGACTGAGAGAACTCGATTCGATTTACTGATATGTCTTGCATTATTAGCCATAATAGTCACAGTTTACAAACCCACACGTCCTGCCTAGAGAGCTAAATTTTTCATATATATAAATATATATATATATATATATATATATATATATATATATATATATATATATATATATATATATATAAGTTATATATATTTAACTTATATATTTATTTAAGTTATGTTTTTGTTAAATACTTTAGACGTATGATGTCTATTTATTTTAGTCTTAATATTTTCAAGTCCAAGAATTAATTTCTTGGTTATTAAAAATTCCAAAATTTTCTTTCCAATAATTTTTATTTTTACAAGTACTTTCAATGTCATCTGAGACCATCTTCACGGGTTGCATATGTATGTGTCATGCGTTAACATCGTAAATTCAAAATATCTTTTCAACGTGTATGCCAGGGAGAAAACTTATGTGATTTTTAAAAGATTTTTTTTTTTTATTTGTTCTTTTTAAGCTATTTTAATTGCAGTATTTTATTTAGTATTTTCTACAACACTTTGCACTGAAAAACATTTAACAGCTTTCTTTCTATACTTATTGTTGACATTATTTAAGCTGCATAATATACACACCTATACACACACACACACACACATATATATATATATATATATATATATATATATATATATATATATATATGTATGTATTTGTTATATACCGTAGCAATGAACACTAATGGGTATGTCCCAATCCTCATAAATATTATTATTGTAAGTGGGAGTAATATGCTGTCTACCTACTTCACGCCGCTGGTGAGTATTGTATTTTGTTGATGTTATAAAGATTACCATTCTCATTTACAACCTCCGTTTGGTTATTTCTCATTCAGTAAGCTTTTTTTTTTTTTGCAACACACACACACACACAACACACACACACACACACACACACACATATATATATATATATATATATATATATATATATATATATATATATATAAGTTTCGGCTGGGTATGATGGTAAACTACATCCGGTAGCAAAGACTTTGCTCCCAGCAATTTACAAGGAATTGATGGATGACTGTGACATGTTTAATCGTGTAAACATAATTAATTACATATCCTTATATATGTTATATTTATTTTAAACATTGTGTATTAAGTCTATCGTCCTACGTATTCGAGAAAGCATAAATAAAATGTGCACTTTGACAGGAATCGAACCTGCGTGCACATTTGTAGAATAAACCCTGGTTAATCCAGTATGCTTTACCACTCTGTTACCAAGAGCTTCATTACCAAACAAAGGCATATTCCCCCCATTTAAAGAAAACATACACGAAGATATTCTTCTAGTAAAAAATCTCTGTACAGTTAGGTATTGGTAAACGAGTTGATTTATAAAGAATTTATGGTTTTATTTTCAATCCAACATTATTTTATTTCACACGTCGTTATAATGCATATCCTTATTTGAAATAAATACATCTATTTTATTTTAACTTGTGTGTTTTAAGTATATCTATATATTCGAGAAAACTTGGTAAAGAAAATATTCCCTCCAGTACGAATCGAAGCTTGTCGAAGAACATACCGTTTTATCGTCTGTGCTTTCCGGTTCGACTAGAAAAATCGTCACAGTACAGCAAAAGCGTAATCACCGAAACAACAAAGATGATGATATTTTTCGGAATATTAAATTTGTTCCATTGCTATGAATGTATTTTAAGGCAGCTATCCTCAGACTGCAAACATTGTTTGTAGGCTGGATCGGACAACGGATGTTTGTGATGCCCTTTGGTCAAGTGTCTTCCGGTTCCAAGATGTTATTTCATCTCTGTTGGAAACTTGTAAAAAAACGTGCCGACATTGCGTGTAATGTCCCATCTACTTGTGACCATCGTCAGTCATTTATACAGAAAGAAGGTAGAAATCAAGAGAGTGGAGTATGCATGCCACAAGTGTGAAATGGAGGCACTTTTATGTTATGGAGGATTAATAGACTTTGCGAAGAAATATATATTTCAAATAAAAAGAAAAAAAATATAGATATTTACTAAGCATATATTAGGTTGACATAGAGTCAAAAGAGAAAATATGGGAAAGTGTTACGTTAATCCTTCAAGCAAAAAGGTTTTCTTCGCTTTGAAATTCCTAATTAAACAGTTTAGACTTAGACTAAAATGCTGATCATTAACATCAGATGCAAACTACCTCAGTGTTTATATCTACAATTTTATAATGATAAAAATACGGTGTTTTTATATAAAGTCACTACCATATTTGAATCTTGTCTCAATAGATACTCGATTAGCTCGATAAGGTCGAATTGGCGGCTGATATCAAATACAACCTTCAGTCTTTTGTTAACTGGGGCAAAGAATGGCTTGTTAATATTAAACTTACTGTATAGCAATAGACAATTTTTCTTTTATGAATCTAGCTTACATATCTGTGGCTACCATTCGTCCATGATTAGAATATCGTTGCCTCATATGGCCTGGTGATCCTATTATATATATATATATATATATATATATATATATATATATATATGGAGATCTTTGATGTTGGCTATCGTGCATCGACTTTATGAATTTAAATTCAGTACTAGACTCACAACTAGGTCTCATCAATATAGAGTTGAGCTGGCTAGATATAACCGTAAGTTCTATGCTAAAAGTGTCTTTTCTCGCACATCTCACCTGCGGAAGTTTGTTCCAGCTCTCCATGCTTTCCAACCAACTTCCAAAATTGCAATGTCCATCGCTATCTACCAAACTCCTGATTACTCTTCTTTTGTTATTGTTATAATTTGTGAAGAAAAATGATGCATTTCACTATTACTCAATGATCTTGACAATGTGACCTCCATCTTCTTGCTTTCTCCCTCTATATTATGCATACGGGTCATTGCCTTGTTCAAATTTCAATTTAATTTAAATCAAAGGGAAACAATTTCCAATGGGGAGTTTTGTGCAAGTACAGCTTGATCTGACCTCTTTGATATGCATTTGATGCAATACTTGATTGAATGAATTGATAAGCAGATTTCAACATTGATATGACAGTTGAATTGTCGCAACAAATATGTATTGTAAGGTACTAACCATTGATTGATGATTTCTTGCTCAACTTAACCTCCATATTGTCTCATTTTGATCTTGCCGATGTGACCTCCATCTTTTGGCTTTCTCCTTTTTTGGATATATGTCATTTTTTGGATATGTGTCAAATTTAAACTTAATTTAAATCAAAGGGAGAAAATTACAGTGGTTGTGGTAGAGAGTTGTGACCCCTCCTCACCGGGCACTCACTTTGATCAAAACGAAACATACTTACCCAAGCAGACTTGGTAATATAGATTCAGAATATATATATATATATATATATATATATATATATATATATATATATAGTGATAGAAACTAGGAGGATTTGAGATAATTATAATTAAGTAATTCATCGAGTCTAGAAGAAACCTCAATAGAATGCAGAAATCACTGTAGAGCCATTTCGTCCTAGATTTGGGACTCATCAGCAGTGCGCATCCACTACTGAGAATTGAAAACTGAAGAGTTACGATAGGAGGCAAACGTCATACCAATTGTACTAACGGGCCTCGGTGACGAAGAGGTAGCGAGAATCAGACTCGATATAGCGCCGCTCGATCACATATTCCGTGGTGGAATTCATCCGAGTTTCTCTTGTACTGTGCCCCCGAGTCACGACTACTTTCACCAAGCCGCTCCATCCAGAGCATTAGAAGCCGGTTCAAGCAAGGATATACAAGTGATAGAAATTATTAGGAGGATTTGAGATAATTGTAATTAAGTAATTCATCTTCATCTAATTATAATTAAGTAATGTCATATATCTATCTCTCTCTCTCTATATATATACTTATGCTAGCAGCCCAGGAGTCATTCCCTTGTTCAAATTAAATCAAAGAAAATAAATCAGTGGGCCTGATTTTTTTTTTTTTATAATGATGTGTTTTGGATTTTCCGATGTCAAACATATTGTTAAGATGTTTCCAAAAAAAAAAAACTTGAGTTATGGTATCATCAGCCCCGTTGCATTGATTTACAAATATTTCTATCTATGATATAACTATTTTTTATAATTTCAACACAAGCAAGGGAATAAAGTCACTAAGATGCAAGGGGTTACTGAGTATGAAAGCATATAAGTGAAAGAAAAAACATTATTAAGGAGAGAAAAAAAGTAATAAGAGAACAAAATTTAAGAAGAGAGAAGATGACGATTGACATCGCATTTAATTTTTTTGTAGTTCAAAGTTTACTAGAAATGCCGGAAGAGAGTTCCACAAGCGAGAGCTGCGAGGGAAGAAACTGATAGCATAGAACTTACAGGAATTGAGAAGCTGCTAACATGCAACGGTTACTGAGTGTGAATGAATATGAGAAAAAGAAAAACATTATTAGGAAGAAAAAAAAGGGTAAAATGATGAGACCTAACTGCCAGTCTAGTACTATGTTTAATTAATGTCTAGGTACCGTAGAGGAAAATTCACCAGAAGATGAAAATCAGCCATGATATGTCCACGAAGTCTTATCAGATCCATTCCTTTTGTATTTCATATACCGTTCAGATAGATTTTCTCAAAAGAATTGATAATTTGTGGAACAAACTCCCACGTGAATACTTTCCATTTTAACCACTTCGAGTCAAGGATCAATAGTTATCTGTCCTCCCTATACTCACAGTATTGACTTCTTCAACTTATATTCATATCACACATCTGATCCTGTATGCTTCTGTCTTGAGTGACACTTTAGGAGAAAAAAAAATTAAAAGTCTTTAAAACTGTTTTAAGAAATTTAACAAAAATCTTAAAAACTAAAAAACTTGATCTAAATGTAAAAAAAATAAATACGTAAAATCTTAATTAAAATTTAACTGTTAAAAACCTTTTAAAAATACCATGAACCACCATTGTCAATATAAATAAAAAAACAAACAAAAACAAAACAGATGATATATCACTGTCATTGGAATCTTTCATTAAAAAAAACAAAACAAACTATGATTAGAATTTTGACTTAATTCAGATGTTCTCAAATATGCCTATTCGTCAATGAAATTCTTTAAATTCTGGCGTGTTATAAACCTCATTCTTCTTATACCATCACTAAATAAAAAAATCCAGAGATACAATGTTAGGTGACTTTGCTTCAGAAATCAGTATTCACTCTCTCCTTATCGATTTTGGTAAAATTATGTCTAAAATCTCCCTGACAACACGTAATTAATGTACACTGAAAGATCATGGACTGCAAAGTCCTGCCGGAGAGTTACGTATGAACGCAATCGTCGGGTAGAGCATGTTCAAGTCGCTGGCACCTGTAATGTTTCCATTAATCAAGAAAGGTCCATTAAATCTTACTGATAATGGTCCGATTCAGATTTTTAACATTAGGCTTGAATGTGATTTACCAATTGTTTATATATATTGCTGCTGTTGATGTTGTTGTTGTTTTAGTTCTTCTTCTTCTTCTTCTTAATTCATTTATATGTCTTTTTTGAGACAGCTCCTGCATTGTATTCGTCTGTTGCCCACATTATTTTTCTATTTTACCTCTTACTTTGTAACACTCTACCTCAAGTGGTTCTCCGGCCTTGTGCAGTAAGAACTTTACTGTAAAAAAAACAAAAAACAACAAAAAACACATTAAACTACATGTGAAATGTTCTAGTCATAGAAACAAATAAAAATCTGGAGGTGTTAAATCTTGTGATTAAGTAGAAGAAGGATGAAGACTCGTTTATGTTTTAATTTGGTTTGTTTTGCGACCTTGTGTTTCTGGAGATAAACACTTGTGTTTATCAAAGCAGAAAACCTTTGACGTAATGTTTCGTTTAGCCGAGCAAGTTCCTTCCAAATGTAATGATTTAATTTTGATTTTTGTTGCTGCCATGTGATGTAATGGAGAACAATAAAAAAATGACATGGTTTTCTATGGATGGAATCCTGATTAGAATGTCGTCATTGTTTTTTTCGCATTTTGCAATAACTATTGTCTTTTATCATCTGTAACAATGCGATGCAAATGTGAAAGGCTGGGATTCCGGCTAAAAAAAAAAAAAGAAAAAAAAAAGGAAACAGACTGTTGAACACTGTTCAGTTCTAAAACGAAATTTAATTAGGAAATCAACATAACAGGATATATATATATATATATATATATATATATATATATATATATATATATATATATATATATATATATATATATATATAGCGTCCAAAACTAAGGGACAAAATTTTAAAACCTAATATTTGTTAGAAATAACATCTGTGAAAAGCTGAAATTTTGACAACTGGTAGTCGTTATCATCCATAATAACATACTAAAATTTGAATCATTTGCAAAGGATAGAAAAAGAATTATAACAATTATTTATTTTTTTTCAAAATAGGATCGTCCAAAAGTAAGGGATATTTAAAAAATATATATAAAGGGAGAGAGAAAGAGAGAGAAATGTTTGCAGATTTGAATAATTTCTCATAATAATTCATCGAGTCTGGAACAAAAATCCTCAACTACTGAGAATTTTGTTCTTGATTGGAAGAATTATCATGAGAAATAAAATGGAGTTGGAATTTTTGAAGGTGGTTTTTTCGAATATGTTATATAACTAAAGTAATCTAGTAATTTGGGGCCGGTCGTTTGTGGGTTTTTTTTAGACAGATTTTTGTGGTAACTGTATTTGTCAAATGTGCCTAAATTCCTATCTAAACCTAGAATATTCGAATTTATTTTAAAAATGGATTTTAAATCAGGCTTTCAGCGTTCTTGCTGGCAGTTTAATGAAAACGACAAAAGGACGCATCTTACGTTGTTAATACTATTGTTCCGGTATTAAAATCGTGTCGTAAAATGCAGATCTTTAACATCTTTCTTCATTATGATAATATTTGGTCTAAAGTGCTACTAATATTCTTCTTTTTCTTCTTCTTCTTCTTTTTTTTCTTCTCCTACTTTTTCTTCTTCTCCCCCTCTTCTTCTTCTTCTTCTTCTTATTATTATTATTATTATTATTATCCTTCGGTTTTATGTTTCAAATTTCTTTCTTTACCTTTTATATCTACACACACATACACGCGCTGATTAGACACGCACATATACACACACACACACACACACACACACACATATATATATATATATATATATATATATATATATATATATATATATATATATATGCATGTAAAAAAGAATGAAAGTTTAATTTCATTTCAAAATACTTGCTAGTAGTTTAATATTGCCCGAGGAGATATTTTTTAGTTTTGAGACATAATTGCCAGTATATAGCGATTTTTAACGTGTTTTAATATCCTAAAATAAATTATATATATATATATATATATATATATATATATATATATATATATATATATATATATATATATATATATATATATATGTTAGTCCATAAAACAATGTTCGATGTAATACGACAAACCTATTAAATATATATATTAATAAATATACATATTATGCCACACCGATATCACGACTCGGAGTTTCATGCAAAATGCGATCTTTAGATGCTAGATGTTACGCAATTTAAATTATAAAACTATTTGGTTATCGCAATGTCGGCGTAGTTATATATTACACTGGTATTAAAGTTTTCTAGTTTTAAATATATATCTTAAATATAATTAAAAAAAATTAAAATATAGTTTTAAGTCGAAACTCAGATGTTATGACGTTCAAAAACATTATGAATAATAAGAAAACTAGCCAAATTAAGTTACCATATATATATATATATATATATATATATATATATATATATATATATATATATATATATATATATATATATATTTTTCAACTTTGAACTTCAGAAAACAACATTTCTGGTGGCTGGTTCATAAGTATCTTTTGATAATTTCGGCCTCTGATAATTCTTCGTTTCCGTAGGAGATTTTAGAATTCTTTTTATTTTAGCTGTCACCGATGTCTGGAATCTTAGATCGAAGAAGATAAAATTTGGTGACAATGAAGAAGTAATATCCCCTAAAACGAACCTTCTATCTTTTAATTTTCTGAGAGATCCCTTTTTAACTTCCATCAACATATCTTAGACTTCTCGAACCAACTTTTTCCGCTGATATGAGGTTGGAGGATTATATTGAATCCATTGGTAAGTCAGCGTCTAGGATTTGAATCAGCTATGTTGTTACTGGATGCAGGTCTGAGCAGTTTAATTCGAACCAGGTATTATGCCGATCAGGAATATTGATAAGGTAAAGGGAAGTTACGAGTAAATATAAATAAATTCCAACAATATAAATAGAATCTTTCTTACCCTCCATCATCATGGCTGATGGAGAGTAACAAAACTGCGCCTTCGGCCACAAATTTTTAACTAACTTGAACTGGAGCGGCTACATCGAATCAATAGTTACATCTACTGCAAGGAGAGTTGCGTCACTGTGTCGTGTTTTTTTTTTCTCGTCCGTGTCCATCTTGCACCTTTACAAATCTACCATTCGTCCGTGCATTGAATACTATTGCCATATCTGGTCAGGTGCCCCCCGCTACTCATTTCAAAGTTCTTGATAAAATGCAATGTATTGGATCCTGACTTGGCCTCACGACCTCACCGACGTGACGTGGCTTCCCTTTCTTCTACAAATATTTTGCCCAGACTACGTGCGTTTAAGCGTGCTACTTGATTGACATCTAGGTCCCACCCTTTTACCGTTGAATTTGTTAAATGTAACCTCTACTTTATTTACATTATTCGGACTATTGCCCTCATCTTTGTCGCCGTATTTATTACAACGTTTCGGCCGTTGTACACCCGGACTTCTTCAGGTGGTTGGAATGTCGAACTGAACCCTTTATTTCGCTCACTGGGGTAGACTGTTCCAGTTCCACGTGTCATGTTTAATGGATATCAGTTATCAGTTATCTCTTGTTAATTTCCCTCTGAAAGTTCTCCACTGCCTTAGCCGGGTATTGAACTCACACTCTTTGGGGCTTGTCATTGGATTTAACCAACGCCTTTATTCGCTATGCCATGTGTCGAGGGAAATTAACAGGAGATAACTGATAACTGATATTCATTAAACATGGCACGTGGAACTAGAACAGTGAGCGAAATAAAAGGTTCAGTTCGACATTCCAACCACCTGAAGAAGGCCAGAGTGTACAACGGCCGAAACGTTGTAATAAATATGGCGACAAAGATGATGACAATAGTCCGAATAATGTAGATAATGTACATAATACCTCATCTCAGAAATATAGACTCATAACCCCTACTTCTTCAAAAGATTTTTTTTTCTCGCATTTCCCCCCAATGGAATTCTCTTTTGTTTCCTTGCTTCCCTGATAACTACAATTTTCAAAAATTTAAATGCAACGTCAATCACCATTTTCTATCCTCTTTAACTCCGTTCAGCTTTCCTCGGTCCCCAATTATCAATTATACCCAATCTTCACCTTCACTCTCTGTAACCGCCGTACCAGTGGCATTCCTGTCTTGCTTGCTTGATTAAAAAATATTTTTACTCTTCATCTTAGAACTTCAGAAAAGAATATATTGACACTTTGTCATGGATATGGCATTAAACTACATCCAACGGCAAGGCCTCTGATTGGAGGAGTGTAGAACCACTTTTTAATTGCTGATGTTCCCAGGTTCACCCTAATCCGGGGTGGTAGCACTTCTTGGGGTTCAAGCTATGGGCGAATAGTAACGCCCAAACTGGTGGGTGTAAATTCTGTGGAGGTGTAAAAATAGGTATTAATACCAGCAATACATTTTTGGTGAAAAATTATTAACAGCAATAGATTGTTGACGAAAAAAATATTCCAGTAATACATTTTGGAAGAAAGAGTTATTACTAGCAATATAGTTTTGGAGGAAAAATTATTATCGGAGATAGAATTTTGAAGGAGAAATTATTATCAGCAATATATTTTTTGTAGGAAAAAGTTTTTGTGATGTCAATGAACACTCATTGCCACTTTTGTAATATCAACGAATATTCGTTGTCACTTTCGTAATGTTCGTTGTAGTAGAGACTTTGTAATCGCATATACAACTTAAAGTAACAATATTGAACAATATTGGTTTCAGACGCTTTTGAATAACACTCACACTAATAGTACTTGCTCGATGATACTCGCTCGAATAGTAGCGAGCCACCGAATATTAATCGGTGTATTGGTCAATATTTTACTAGCAATAAAAATTTAGTCGCCATTGAATTACCCATTAAGGTTAGAATGACGTAAAACCAAACCAAACCAAAACGAGTGACAATTTCGTCCTTTGATAATTTCTCTTTACCGGAGGACATATTAGTATTCGTTTTATTATAGCAGTCACTGATGTCTGAAATCTTAGATCGAAAAAACTAAAAGTTGGTGACAACGAGAGAGAAATAGCCTTGGATATAGCGAATTCAGTTGCTGTAGACGGGATAACGTAAAGCCATGAAACATCTCACACATGGAAAAGCAGGAAATTTTATTTTGGAAATCAATACGGAAAAAGGATTCGTTTGCTGTTAGAAAAAATACACTGGGAAAACTAGAAAAAATTTAATCAAAAGACTGTCTTCATTGGAGTTTTGATCTTTTTGATTATATATATATATATATATATATATATATATATATATATATATATATATATATATATATATATATGAAAGTTTATGAAACCTTAGATTATTTGCATAAAGTCTATGTACATATTAAATAACATCGCTGAAAGATGTCGTATTCATACAGTTAGTGACGTTTGTTCATTGACTGGCTCCGAAAACGCAGATGTATGTCAATAAATTCGTCAATTCTGGGGAAACTTCAAGAGGATGGACTAAGCAAGAAAAGCGATAGAGAGATGCTTCTCAACGGTAGGTGCCTGTAAATAGATTCGAATTCTGGGAATAAACATAAAATACCTTGGGAAGGAGGGAGGGGACAAATTGGGATAAGTTGCAAAGTCATTTACATACATGATGTACAAAGAATTGTATTACATGTATAATTTTTAACAATAAGTAAAATAAGAACTTATAGAGTATAATCAGGTTCAGTAAAAAAATCTATAATTTCACTACTACTGTCAACCTTCCCTCAACTATGGATCAAATAGTGAGATTTGCATATAGAAAAATAATCATTATTCTCAGAAGGTTTTCAGTGCAATATTGACTGACCAAAAATAAATACATAAAATTCTTCTTTTTATTCAAAATATGTTTCTGTTTTAAATAAATCACGAAGTGTTGATAAACCATAAAAATTACTACGACTAATACAGATGATATATATATATATATATATATATATATATATATATATATCCTCGGTAATACAAGCTGGAGAGAGAAAAAAATGTTTACTACCAGAAATCAAGCATGCGCTAGCATATTTAAACTACATCTCACATCATACGACACATCATCCCTTATCGAGATAGAACCATTTGCCACTTAATTATGTACTCGGGATAAATGCTCTTTCCTGCATAATTCTAATCCTCTAATCCTCTAATGGCGTGGCAGCAATGTAAGGGATATTCGCATTTAAACATGGTCATGGCGAACTGCTGAATTTCATTTCATGTGTTACTATGAGAAGATAAAATTAAAACATAATTTACCTGATTTTAAATACAGTTTTTCCAAATATGTTGATCTACTAGTCCATTGCCTCTGCTGGCCAATCCACAATCGATATCCACCAACTTGAACGTTCATCTTGGTCACAAACACGTGGCATTTGATTCAATTGGGGTAACCTTGTATCCTGTCCATTAACTTCAGTCTAGGAAGCCATGTGTCCAGCGGCGCCGTGTCATCATCAAACCTCCTGTATACATAGGTGTGGGGCCAAGTCTTCCACTCGTAGTGATAGGTAGCCATTGATCTTACAAGATGCTTCATCCGCCCTTTGACAGGAACTTGGTTTTAGTTAGGGTTCTACCTACACTGGTCACCAAATCATCCTGGTGGGTAACCGGTTTAGTCGTCGATGATCTTACGATGCCGCGGGTAGTATCAGGTTACATGATGCCTGTAACAATCGAAGAGCGACATGATAAAAAGATATATGGCTTTAGTAAAACAGTGTAACAATGTAATGTATAATAATTAAGGTATAATTTATACATATATATATAATTTAATAATTAAGGTATAATTTATACATATATATATAATTTAATAATTAAGGTATAATTTATACATATATATATAATTTAATAATTTATACATATACATATAATTTAATAATGTATACATATATATATATATAATTTAATAATTAAGGCATAATTTATACATATATATTAATAATTTAATAATTAAGGTATAATTTATACATATATATATTTTATATATATATATATATATATATATATATATATATATATATATATATATATATGTGTGTGTGTGTGTGTGTGTGTATGTTTGTGTTCTCTGCACCTTTTCCATAAATACTTTCATGATAACTGTTCTGTTAATCTTTTCTCTATGGTACCTAGACTTTATGAATTCAATCGGTTTACTAGTTTCATCGTTTAAGAGTTGAAACGACTAGATGTAACCGTAAGTTCTATGCTAAAGGTTTCTTCTAATGCATTCCTCGTGGAGCCTGGTCAATACCTAAATGGGTGAACGCTTGGTAATATCAGGTGCTGTAATCTTGGATGTGCGGTGGTGTAATGGATAATGTCTTCCAATTGCTAATCGGAGAGCCGAGTTCAATTTCAGTTTGGTTCGTTATATTCGCAAATACTCTTGGGAATGGTATAAATGCACCTCTTCTCTCTTCAGCTATGGGTTGATTACTAAGTCTTGTATCAATAAATCATTATTATCGCAAAAAATTCTTACACGCTAAAAATATTGTCTGGCTTTAAATAAACTGCAAAGGGGTGATAAGCCGTAAAAATCAATCTCTTCCGGCTTTTTCCTTACAAGTCAACCTTAATGTAAATGCTATGTCAGTCGATATCTTCTCTGTACACATCGCGAATTTGCGAGTTTGGAAACCATATCTTGTTCAGTATATGGCCTGTTGCTCACCACGGCTTAGTTCGAGTAGCTTAGCGTAAACTATTGGTCTCCTGCGTTTGGCTTCGAAGACGTAATAATGCTAGATATAAAATTTTGGTATTTTATTTTTGCGAAAAAACTGTGCTTCTTTTAGAGTGCATTATAACACATCCTCCTGGGTGTGACGATAAACTACATCTGGTCGGGAGATTGGAGGTTTTGAGGAGCGTGCAACCACTTCTTAATTGCTGTTGTTACTTGGTGCACCCTGAACTGGATTGGTAGCTATGGGTAAATAATGAATCCTCAAGCAAAAATCATCAGGACATTTCTATAATAAAATGACCAATATATATTTCTATAATAAAATGACCAATATATATTTCTATAATAAAATGACCAACTGTATATTTTCTATAATAAAATGACCAACTATATATTTCTATAATAAAATGACCAATATATATTTCTATAATAAAATGACCAACTATATATTTCTATAATAAAATGACCAACTGTATATTTTCTATAATAAAATGACCAATATATATTTCTATAATAAAATGTCCAACTATATATTTCTATAATAAAATGACCAACTATATATTTTATATCAAAATGTCAATGCAACACTAAAATATAAAAATAAATTTTTTTTTGTAAAATCACCAACAATACATTTTATAATCTACAAAATATATATCTAAAATAACATCACTTTACTCTGAAAATATAAAATTATTTTCAAAATATCTATAGTTGAAAGAATACAATTACGTAAAAAATATTTAGATTTCGATATTAAATAACCCATAAAATTTTTATACCGCAAAATCCCCTCAACAAACAATCAACATGACATTAATCTATATTATACCCTACAATTTTTTAAAGAGACTGTATTCCAAAATATAACTTCAAAAAACTACAATATAAAATACATATCACCGCCTCTAGTAATTATGTCCACACAAACATGAATCTGAACAAAAGCTGAGTATTATCTACCATGTATTCAATTGTGAAAGCAGAATAACATATATCATATTTTTATTACTTCAAAGCTCGCAAGAAAATTAAATTTCGGTAGTAAATGATCCATAAGGCGTTTCTATGCGTTAAACAAATCAATGAAACACACACACACACACACACACACACACACACACACACACACACACACAGATACACACACACACACACACTCACAGATACACACACACAAACACTCACAGATACACATACATGAGCTGGAACGTTATTGTATTTTCATAGATTTTCTACAACTAGTAAAGTAACTGCTTATACATTGTTTAGCATAGCTATGCAAACAGACACGCCATTGCAAACATCTAAAGAGATTCAACAAGTCAAGAGACATTTTAACAGTCATGGTGACAAGTCCCACACCTAGTAACATAAAAATCTCAGAAACTTGGAGATGTAGATCGCTAATTAAAAATAAATTAATAAATAAATAAATAAAAATCTAAAACGGATATTTTGTTAAAAACAGGGAGAAACATAAATATTTGAAAAACATCTTAAATAGATTGAGTCGAAAACATCGTTCTTCGAATGCACAACAGTTATTTTACAATTCACCTGATTTTGGTCCAACATTAACCCATTTCAGGCCAATATTTCATCTGTAAGCAAAATCATGTTCGGTCAGCCTGCTTTCGTAAAATGTTACCTCCACAAAGATTATTCAATCAATTCATGGCCCGAAGCGGTGAAACTTTTTTTTATTCTTTTTCTTTTTTCGAAACACATGCAGAGAGAAGGGGAAGTCGAGAAAGCGAAAAAATTCATTTACAGGAAGATTCTGGAAAAAAAAACTGATAGACACGGCTTCAGATGGCCGCTTTACAGTTATGTGGGAGTTGCAAACCGGGAGATCGAGATGAACATTTCAAAACCGGGAATCTCCTGGAGATTTCCAGTAGGTTTGACTGGTCGAAGTAAATGATCCATAACTGTGACTCCATAGATGCTAAAATCAATATTAATAAATAAACGAATGAAATAGGCTAAAGAATTTTCACTTTCACACTCATGAGTTTAATTGCCTTTCCATTCAAGTCCTCATAAGATTACTTCCTATTCCGTGTTAGTACACATAAGTTTAATTTCTTTTACGTGCATGTAATCACAAGTTTAATTTCTTTCCCATGCAAGTACCCTTAAAATTAATTTCTTTTCGGTATAAGTACATAAGATTAATTTCTGGTATCAGATTTGATCTGTATAACCCGAGCTAATAATATAGTCTACTTTGTCATGACAGTATATTTAAGACATTGATGTGAACCAAAAATGGCTTTTTGCCCAGATTCGTCTAGCGTCTGTTGGCACAAAGCTAAAGGTTCTGTGTTTTTGGAGATCCGATGTAAATGCAATAGAATATTGCACCGGGCAATGATATTCTGACCTCAAAATTTTTAGAATCATACCAAGTGGTACCTGCCCCACCCCTCACAAACAAACAAACACACACACACACACACACACACACACACACACATATATATATATATAAATAAATTATTTCGATCTGTATGTTCTTGGCAACAAACCAAATGTTTCATGATTCAGGCTATTATTTCAAGATCAAATGCAGTAATCCATCGCAATGTTTCAATTGTTTTTGGATGTTAACATTTTTTCTGTAATCATTTGGAATCGTTTGGACGTGGATGCATGGTGGCGTAGTGTTTGTTGTCGCAGGAAATGGAATGGGTTAGCCGAGTTGAAGTTCATATGGTTTACAGTAACTGTCCTTCTTCTCCTTTTTTTTTTTTTCTTCTTCTTCTTCTTCTTCTTCTTCTTCTTCTTCTTCTTCTTCTTCTTCCATGTGCCGTGTCCCTTCAGGATATTGGCGATCAATTCTCTCCACAATTTCTTTCCCTTTGAACGCTCGTAATAAATTTGGTCTTTTTCTTATCACCCTTAAAACTTTTCCCGCCAACCATTTAATCAAACTCTCTTTTCCCGCCAACCATTTAATCAAGCTCTCTTTTCCCGCAACCATTTAATCAAACTCTCAAGGTAAGTGAAACGTTGTTTTCCTCTTACCTTCGGTTTTTCTAGTGAGTATCAAAATTTCCAAGATTTCTTTCATCATTATGAAACTAGAAAATTCAATTATCTCTTTTTAAGACTGAGTATCCTTTTTTGTTATTATTTTTTGTAAAAAGTCATAGTGGCTCACATGTTCGTTCCATGTTATTCTCAGAATCCTTCTGTAGAACCACATTTCTGTAGTTTCAAGTGTAAGGAGATTGTCTACAATTCAATGCCATAGGGAAGTTCTGATATTGTGTAACAATTTAATATTCTTTTGTTTGTTTCTAACGAAAATCTTCTGTTTCTTAATACTTTTCTTAGCTTTTGGAAGCGTGAAATAAAATGGAATTTTACAGATGATAAATGAAGTCTTGTATTTTTCATTGCGCTTCGACTAGATCGTTACAAAACGAGCAATTTTATTTCTGACATTAAGTCTTTCTGATCAAAATATTTTTTTGAATTTATATGTTAAATTAAATTTCAAACACTGACAGCTCTTTTCTTCTTACAAAAAGATCTACCATTTCTGATTGTAATTAAAAACTGACATTTAGTATTTCTTATAATTTAAGTATATATTAATTCTTAATATTATTTTACGACTAATTGAAATGTCCTGGATAAATTTTAAAGAAAGTGGGTTAGGAGAATTTAATATTCACAGGACAGCAATTGTAGCAGTGGAAAAAGCGAATAAATTACTTAACGCAACTGAGTGAATGTAGTCTAGAAGAGAGGCTGAAAAACAAACATGATATCGAGGGCAATAAAAGACAAAGTTTTATCCTGGAGTGCCATGGCGCTTAAAAAGATCATTATTTTAAATTTGGCATTCTTTTTAATAATTATTATACCAGAACATTGCATAATTTCGTAATCGATATTTGCTAATATTTCATAATTTTTAAGATCGCATTTTGAAAGTGTCGTTTTTTATGTTGCCGATTTCTGGTGTGTATCTGTCTATATTTCTGTGATGAAGTATTATGTACATTATTTACATTATTCGGACTATTGCCCTCCTCCTTGTCGCCATATTTATTACAACGTTTCGGCCGTTGTACGCTCCGGCCTTCTTCAGGTGGTTGGAATGTCGAAGTGAACCCTTTATTTCGCTTACTGGTGTTGACTGTTCTAGTTCCACTTGCCATGTATAATGGATGCCAGTTATCAGTTATCTCATGTTAATTCCCCTCTTTAAATTCTCCACTACATTAACCGGGTATTGAACTCATACTCTTTAGGTCCTGTCACTGGATCTAACCAACACCTTTATCCACTCAAGGGCACATGTCACAGTGTGTTCTATACAGAAGACTTTCATCGTTCAGTTGCGAAGCAGGCAGTTTGTCCATCTCTTTAAAGATGGAGGATCGGAATGTTCACATACACCGTATTATACTCTATGAATTTCGGAAAGGTGTACGTTTCGGAACTGAAAAAAAAAAAAGATTTATTTGTCTCGTGCTCCATCTCTTCGAGCGGTCAAAAATGGTTTGGCAGATTTTTTTCAGGTAGATTTTAACCTAAACACTCCGGGCGACCTTCCGGCGTCGATGAAGACGCTCTGCTTGCTATGGTAGATAGTAAATCAAAATTTTCGAGAAGAGATTGCTAGAAGTCTGAAAATCGATATCTCAATTGCCTTTCGTCATTTAAAGAGACTTGAGTTTAAGAAAACGGCCGTTAGTCCGTCCGTCACGCCCTCTAAAATTGCCATATAATGACCGATCGAAACCCAATTTTGTGATGAAGTGCAAACAGGTAAGTGAGGTACAATGTATAGTTAGTTTTACTCGGGTGCGTAAATTTTCATTCAAATTTTTGGAAAACTTAAAAGTTTTATCATTTAACATACACAATATTCTCATTATTTAAAAACAATTTAATAATTAAAGTAAGAAATACTTATTTCATAAAAATGCAATATTGTTTTTGTCTTTCTTTAAGCTGTGATATACAAGAATCCAGTTTCCAGTTCACCCTGCGTTTGTGAGAACTATAGACAGATCACAATGACAAACGCTTCAAAAAGTTAGAAATAGGCTCGATAAACAAAATATTTACGCATGACCATTTGTATGTTGCCTGCTCAAGAGTAAGAAATCCTAAGAATTTATTCTTCGCTGCTCAAAAAGGAAAAAAAAAATTCTTAAAAAATATTGTTTATCATGAAATCTTATAACATTTCATTAAAGAAATTATTAAACCGCGAAGTAGGGTTTTTTTTCAAAGTATTTTTCCAAACAAATCAACTTATTTAAATTTCATCGATTGGGTTGCAAAATTAAACAAAACATAGAGTTTGTAAATCATTGCAATGAAGTTAACAATAACTTCAACAATATTAAATACAGTGAGAATTTCAACACGTTTGTTGCAAAAAATTCTAGTAAAATAAAATTGTACTTCATGTTTTGAAGAATACATTTCATAAACAAAAACGCAAATTATTAGTGACTAAAATAAAACAAACCGCAAATGTTTACTAATCACAGATCCAATCAAACCCACGAAGATATGAACGCCCAATATTGAACTATGTTCGAAACATGGGAATCTATATAGACTCAAAAATAAATAATTAATATTTATCCATCCTCGAACTAAGTAAATGTTTATAGACTCAAATATGTATGACTAATATTTACCTGTCTATAAAACAAGTGTGTTTATAGATTGTTATATATCCATATAAGCCCAACATTTGACTATAATCGAAATTAGAAAAGATTTTAATTCTTTTTCTTTTCGATGAATGAAGGATTTTTATAAGTATTAATTTTAGTGGCCAAGTATTGTTGTTATTGAATTAACACTGTATTTATTAATAACAAATGGAAACATTCACAACAATTCAATTACTCCCAGTAAAAAAAAAAAAAAAAAAATAATGATTTTGTCGTTTGTATAATCGTGTTGATTTTCGCAAATACAAACTACCGTGGATGATATTATTAGAAAATGAGTGTGGTAACAATAAAGAATTAAAATTTATTACCAATTTTCTAACATTTTTTCAACAAGTATCTTCGTAATTATGATTATACAGGGTGGACCGAAAGTCTTGTCACTAGTATGTAATATAATTTTCTATTTAAGATGGCTGACACGAGCTCCTACACGAAAATGATGTCGTTCATACAGACATTCCTAATGTGTAAGAGCGTCAATGAAAGTGAACAAACTGAATCCAGTACATGTGCTTTGTATTACTGTATTGTTCTCATTACTTTTTAATAGGGGATGACAAGACTTTCGGATCAACCTGTACTTAAAATGCAATAAACTATTAGATCCAATATTTTCTTAAATTTTCAGACTAATGAATAGTGAAAAAGAAACTAAATAAAAAAAAGATCTTTAAATTGTATTCACTTGCATCTCTCAGTTCTGTTTCTCAAACTTAAATTTCCTAAACATGATTTACTTTCAAAAGATACAGTGGATAAAAGCGTTAGTAAATGTTATTTGACCTAAAGAGTTGTGAATTCAATACCAGGCCACAGTAGAGGAATAAAAAAAAAGACTTGGAGAGTTGAGTTTCCAAGGGGAATTAACTGAAACTTAGATATCGAAGGGCAGTTAATGTGAAATTAGAACAATCTACACCCATTGACTAAAAGATTTCAGTTCTAAATTCCAACTAATGTCACCTGAAGATGGCCTGAGTGTAAAATAGCAGAAACGTCGTGAATATGGCAATGAAGATGAGGATAACAGTCAGACTAATGTAAATAGCGTAAATGATTGTTGACATGTCGCAAAATCAACCAATTAACCCATATAAAGTTAGTTTAGTTCTTTATTTTCTTGTTTATGACTGTGGCACCCTGCATTATTAGAAAAACTAAAAAGAAATATTCATAGAAATATGATTTAATTTTTATTCGGTTTATTAACCAGTTGTTAGTTATTTAGACGAAGAATAATTGAGTTTTGAGAATAATTCTCTAATTGTATTTAGGCGATCCTAAGGGAAGAAGAAGGAAAAAAGAAAAAGGAAAAGAAAGAAAAAGAGAGGGAGAGATGGATAATGCAAAAGCCGGTCATAAGCGAAAACAGGTGTCAAGAGATATCTAGGCCAACGCGCCTGACCGAATTTCACGAACAATAGAAATTGTTATTTGAAAGAATAAACTTTAGAGGTAATAAAAAGAAAACAGACATGGTAAAAGTGGATGAACATACGTACGATTGATAAAAATATCGGTCAAAACACCTGGCCTACTTTTTTGTCCACGGAATGTGGGAGCTCATTATCAATTTGGAGAAATGGGATTTTTAGAACAAAGGAAAAAGAAATATTAATCGAAAAGGGGTGTCTTTTGGGTGAGAGGTGACCGCTGGAATTGTATACAGTTTGACCAGCTCTAGAGTTGAAGATTAGAACCCCCACGATGACAAAGTGAAGATATTTTCAATTCAGATAATTAAGATTTTGGCTATCAGGCCTGAGCGAAAATAAAGGAATGAAAACAATTGTTTTGGCTCACAGAAAGCGCCAGCAAGACGAGAAAAATTCTTCCTGAAGTCACATCTAATTAGCGGCGGGCTGTTTTGACAAAAGCCAAAAGGTGAGAAAGGCCGAGATTGTCATTTTCGTGCGTGCGAAAAGGGCCAAATTGGATTTTTTTTTTTTTAGCAAGGTGTTCTTCCCCAGAACAGAGCCCCGGGTAGGCCACGCCCGATTGGAGACGTCACGAAGGACGAGAGACGCCCAACCAGAATCTCATTAGCCGAGAGCGGTCACGTGATATGCGAGAAAGAGGAGAAAGGACGCTCGACCAGGACCCATTGGTCGAAAACGGTCACCTGACATACGAGAGACCGGGAGAGATGGGTGTGCGCCTCCCCCCAGAGGCACTGTGAGGAAGTAGGGGTGAGAGTAAGAGCAAAAATGGGAAATCAGAAATAATGCGACTTTTGGAATTATCAAGAAAACCCTGACGCCGACAGACCCACCCCAGTTTGTTGCGGCGTCAATAAAAGCAGAGCCCCAACCGACAGAAATCAGAGTTGCGGGGTAGACGGCCAGAGCAGTTGGAGAGCCGACGGCGGGCCTTGTTCATTCGCCCCTTGCGGGCAAGAAGGGTCGGTCCGTTTGGCCCGGACAGGCAGAGAAGTTGCAGCCAAATCGAAGAGAAGAAAATTGCTCGAAAGCCGCAGAGAAGTTGGAGCAGAATTGCAGGCCAGACAGGCCGAAGAATTGCAGGCCAGACAAGCGGAGTTGCAGGCCAGACAGGCCGAAGAATTGCAGACCAGATAGGCAGAAGAGCTGCAGGCCAGACAAGCGGAGTTGCAGGCCAGACAGGCAGAAGAGCTGCAGGCCAGACAAGCGGAGTTGCAGGCCAGACAGGCAGAAGAGCTGCAGGCCAGACAAGCAGAAGAATTACAGGCCAGACAGGCAGAAGAGTTGCAGGCCAGACAGGCAGAAAAGTTGCAGGCCAAACAAACGGAAATCAGTTCAGCCCCGGACGACAGAAATCAGTTCAGCCCCGGACGACAGAGAGCTCAGTTCAGCCCCGGACGACAGAGAGCTCAGTTCACCTCAGACGGCAGAGAGAAGAGTTCGGACCTTGGCGAGAAGAGTTGCAGGGCGGACGAAGAAGAAGTTACTTGCAGTTGCGCATAGAAGAAGTTGAAATCAAACCAAGCCCAAGAACAGAGATTCGTCCAACCCAAATCGAAGTGAAGAAATTCGTCCAACTCAAGCCGAAGTGAATAAGCTCGTCTAACTCAAGCCGAAGAGAAGAATCAGCCGTGAACGACTAGTAGAGATTAGCGCCCAGTGTCGAAACCAAACCACACTCCGACATACAAAATTCTAGAGAGTAGGCAACTCGAAGTCTTTAAATTGTATGGTAGAAGCTTGGTGCCACAGTCCACAAAACGGGTCGGGAAGTAAGAATAATTTTTATGTAACGAACATTAGACATAAAAGGTTGTTACCCTTTTTTATCAGTAATTTTTGGCCTCGTGAGTTTTTCTTTTACTTGTGTGTTGCCACCCCGTCGAACTCAACTTGCATACGGCTCCAATCCCTGTTTGATCCCGTCTGTCTAAGATCTGATCACAACGTGGGTAGGCAGACCGGAGATCAGTACAGTTACTCTAGTAACCAGGTGTTGGAAGCGAGTTGGGAACGGCGAGGCTGGTAATCATCTAACCAAAGGGTTGCAGCGTCACACTTGGAGCAGCGAGGAGCGAACAGCTGACGCCGCGGCAAAAACGTCACAACTGGTGCTGTCCGTGACAAGGATCGACCCTTGGGCGGCTACATCACGTCACGTCACAATTGGAGCCGCGAACGAGATCGAACGACAGAGCCGACGCTGCGACCGGGGGGGGGGGGGCGACGTCACATGACGATCGGCATCCGAACCGGGTTATGTCGTGTTTTCGAATATCAAACATGATTAGCATTATAGCAACGACCTCATTTGTTACACAGTCTCGCCACATGAATCTAAAACGTGTTTATGAATAGGGCGCTTGAAAATGGACAATAAATATCTTGGTTATCACCATTTGCCAATGGAATAAATGAGCAAAATTGATGAAGAAAATAAATGGCAAATAGGTATTTCGCTCGTAATATATGTTTGTTTTGTTTTTTTTTTATGACACGGAGATGTCATATAGGAAACGATGTTTAAATGTGTACTTAGGTGTAACATTTTATCTTCAGCAGAGAACACGTAGGACATGTGAATAAAAGTATCAGTGCAAAAATCTTGAAGTTCTAGCAAAATATTCCGTCGGAAATGTAGTATTTTGCTGAATAATATGAAGAAAGCTTCTGTAGTTCGAAAAATTCACACTAGTCGGACTTAGACGAACGTTGTCAGTATTGAACTATTTGTCTTTTACTACCTTGGTAGACACAGACAAAACAAAAAATACTTTCAGCAAGCTCTATTACTTGCAATAAATTAATTTTAGGAGAATCCAAAACCTAGTGGTAATGTTAATATTAACCGTTTCCGTATAAGGAAACATTCGGGCTTCATTGACGGAAATTTTATCGGTACAGCCGTTTGAAATTTATAAAATCTTTCCATTAAAACAATTTTTCAGGAAAATAAGTTTCTCATTTCCACCAACTGTTATTATTCTTTCCAGCACTGATGTGGGATTCCTTCCTTACCTTTTTCTTCAAAGAAGTCCGGAACGTCAACATTGTATTTGCCATTATTTTCCCTTTGATTTTATAGTTCTTTGTCTGTGATTCTGTAGCGCCAGTTGACGTGATTCGAAGAGCAATTGTCTTCTGAAACATCGACAGGGTCCATTCGCTCGAAGCCATTTTTAGAGAAGAACTTTCAATTTTTGTTGTTCTTTTATAATTCTTCATTCAGATGTTCAGATTATTCTTAGTATTCTTCTCTGGATCCATGTCTCTCTTGCCTCAAGTGTTCTCTTCAACGGTGAAGAAAATGTCCTGCATTCACTGCCTTATAAAGGGACTGATATTACTTAGAAGTTCCGTTTTTTTCTTTCGTTAAGTTAAGCTGTAAAAATTAAAAAAAAAACTTACGCCAAAAATAAAAAAAAGCATTCAAATCTGGTTCATTCCTGTTGTATTGCTGTTCGACAAAAGAATCTATTCTCAAGCCGGAAGTAGTTTTACTTTAAACAGTGCCTCCTCTATTGGTTCTTTCCGGTTTTCAAGTGTTTACGAAAGTATCTGTTATATTCCGTGCTAAGGGAATAAATACTTAACAGCAGGTGGATAATAGAAGAAAGGTTTATTGTACACAACAAGTACAATATGAAACACGGTACAGTTATACCCACAGATCAATCTAGTAGTGAGTGCCACTAATTGGAAGGTTTGGCCTGCTTGCGTCCCCTCTCTCTCACTATGATATTTATTATGTAAAATTACATAATTATGGCACAAGGCCGAAAAAGGGGAGGGGATGAAGCTGGTCATCACTAACTATCTTATACTTAGCTAATCCGATTCACGACCCATTCATTCATTACAATTTTCGCATTCCCCATAAAAACTCGTCCGTCACCAATCAATCCTCCATAAACCATAATACCACATCCTCTGAAAGGGAGCCTACAAAACGCGCCCCATGCCATAAAAATCTAATGATTATAAAGTTTATAATTAAAAATTTATGTGTGATTAAATATAAAAGGGGAGGGAGATGGACCCAATAACAAACTAAATATTAACACAAAGCAAACTAAACGTCATCTCTCCCTCGAGTCTCTCGTAGACGGATGACTTAAATAGGTACTCACTACCTATAGTGTAATCATTCATGGGGCTGACTGGTTATTCCATTGCATCAGTGTCATTTGTTAACATATCCTGTATATGCAATGGTGGGAAATATTTCTTATTAAACGCGGGAAGATTGTTGCATGCATCTTCACAAGCCATAGAAATTAAATTTCATCACGTTGATAATTCAAAGAAGCATCGAGTTGGATTTTTCTTCCCTGTTAGAGCGAGGGTTGCCGTCTGATCCTTCGGGCTCCATCTGAGATAGAACGGCTACTGCGATATTTCATCCACAGAAAAATCAAGGCTACACACATTCTCACGTCCTGGAGTGACGTCCTGGTGTCGTAGAATTGAAAACACCTCAACAACGATGTGCAAGAAAGAAAAGAAGAATAAAATGAACAAAAAGAAAAGAAAGTCTGAATTGAAACTGTATCTGGGAAGCATTTTGACAGAGGACGGTAAGTGCGACAGATCCGTAGACGTATTGGGATGGCCAACGACAAAAAAGCTGGGCAGAGTATTACGAGACAGGAGGATTTCTTTGATAACAAAGCAAAGAATAATGAGCTGTTACGTAACATCGGCCCTTCTTTACGGCAGCGAATGTTGGACGATTTCCTCAAAGATAGACTCGAGGTGACAGAGATGTGGTTCTACAGAAGGATGCTAAGGATATCATGGACCGAGCGTGTGAGCAACGGTGAGATCTTAGAGAGTTTACAAACAAGGAGGAGGCTGATACTTAATATCAGGAAAAGGCAGCTGAATTTTCTGGGACACATAATGAGGAAGGAGGGCCTGGAGAATCTGATACTCACAGGTCGAATAGAGGGGAAGGGAGTCAAGAGAAAGCAGCGCGTGAAATACCTGACGAGTTTGAGTAAATGGTGGTCTGGTGGCAGAGGGAAGGAACTTTTTAAGAGCTGCGAGGGAGAGAGGGGGTGGAGAGCCATGATCGGCTACGCTCTGAAAGGATATGGCATATAAAAAAAGTCAGGACTTCTTCCTTTTATCTTATTTGCACGTGACCGTATGCATCGTCTGCTTAGATTGATTTAGATTATTGAAGGCCTTTTAGTCTTTTAGCTTTTTGTAAATGAAAAAAAAATGCAAAGATAGATACGTATAAAACTGGATGACAAGACAGACAAAGTCAGTGTTAAATCTTGTGCTAAAAAATCTTTATTTATACGGGAAATATATTAGAATGATCCAGAACATTTAGTGGTAACAAATGCCATGCATACGGATATAAAATGAAGGAAGTACACAAAATTGAAAAAGGCTTAAAACTGTGTCATTTCTCCGCATTTATTTAACCCATACAACGAGGCGATTGTCATTATAGCAACCTAAGATATGCAGATAATACCTGACAGGCAGTGAGACAGAACTGCATGTACTTCTAGACAAGTCAGTAAAGGAAAACAAGTTGAAAGGACTAAACATCAATGGTTAGAAGACAGAATAGATGGTCATTAGCGAAAGAGACAGTCAGTTATATAATGGAAATGTGGTAGTAGAGTAAGTACAGAAATTTATCTATTTGTGGAGTGTAGTAACAGACGACTCAAAATATGACACGGAAATCCGAAATCCCCTTTGAATTGAGAAAGATCCCTTCCAAAAGCTAATCAATGTATTAAGATACGGGAAGATTTAGTTAGAAACACTGAGAAAAGTGTTGAACTGTTACTTAATATGAATCCATCTATTGAATTTGACAGTCACAGGATATCGTAAACTACTTAACAAGGTCGTGCGAATGGATGCCAGAACATAATAATGTAGGGATTGTAAAGTGCTGTAGACATTGCTAGTGTCAATCAAAACATGAACGAACACGCTATAATACACTGATTACATAGATTATGAATTTTCTTGAATAAAAGAATTTGTTTAATAAATCTAGCTATGGTAACTTTTGCATCAAGGTATTCATTTTAAACTTTCAAGGGATTTTACATAATCAATAATCATTCGGGCAGGTGATATGTTTTTTTTATCTCGGCTGGAAAGGAATTAGTAATTGCGCGAGGGTTAGATCAAAATTCCGTCCAATAAAAGCTATCCTAGACAAAATATGTCAAGAGAATGAAAAACTAATGTCTGAAATAAATTCACTGGGAAGAAACATGGTTGAATATCATTTGTGAACAGCACTCTGCTGCCTGGACACTGTCCACTTAACCGTTTGCTCCGGAAAAAAGAAGGTCAGAGGTAGAAGTGAAAGTAATGAGAAAGGTTTGTGAACTGACATCAGTTTAAAAGCCATTGACACGGCAGGTCGTGTAATTCGCAATGTCGCATGACCTGTTGACGTGGCTTTGCAGAAGTGTTAAAAGATATGGCCCTCGACCATTCTTTCCAATATAAAATCAGTTTGTGCTTCGGGAAAACAACTTCGGGAAAAGGCCTTTTTTTTTCTCTCCAAATGCCGTGGTCCGGATTCTTTAGATTTAAGAGCCAAGCTTCTCAGAAAAGTAATCAACCAAGTTTTATTGAATAATGGCTTCCGTTTTGACTGAAAAAGACGTAGTTGTTCAGAATCTTCAGCCATTCACTCCGATGCTATAATGAATGTCTGTCTGGCCTGGGCAAAAGGCACACCCATAACATATAGCGTACATATATCACAATTTTTTTCTTTACCTGCTTTCATATTACGTATTGAACTTTTTGTTTTCAATTTTTAACTTTAGTCCTTTCCATGTCTCAAAAAATCTTCATCTTCGTCTATGTGCCGTGTCCCAACGTTTACGACTCTCTACAATCTCCTATCTCTTGTAGCCTTTAGTAACGTTCGTCCCTTTGCCTCCAGTTTTGCGTACATTCAAACACACTTGTCAGGTAGGTTGGCCTCTCCCTTCGCCTATATCATTTGCCTTCTGCGAGTGTTAAATTTTCCAAACCTTCCTTCTTCCTTATATCTTTCCTTATATTGATATATTAGTTAATAAAAATGAACACGCTGCCGCCCCTGTCTGAATGATCGGATTTCTGTGTATGCAAGGAAACTGAAAATTATGAATTGTATTTGCTCTTAAAACTCAGTAAATTTAAAAATAAGTTATTCCAAAATTCGCTTGAAGATGAAAGAGAACTAATGCTTTTAATTTAATTGTATAATTAAATTTTTAAAGTTTTTAGCTTTGGTTTTTGAAACATGGTAATTCCTGTGTAGCGAAGAAACCATATTTATTTTAAATCAGTTAATTTATAATATTTATGCTCTTATATATTATAAAGCATCAATCACATCAATCCAACTAAATAAGTTAGCTCTATCACTGATATTGAGCGCTTTTCAATAAGTACTGCGCATATATATATAAATAATATATCTAAAATTTGCATATATATATATATATATATATATATATATATATATATATATATTTCACCCACTTTTCACCCACTTCAAATAGACACAAACAGACACACACACATATATATATATATATATATATATATATATATATATATGTTCTGGTGTGTTACTGCAAGAAATTGAACCTCGTTCTTTCAATCCATTTCAAATATTTTTCTACTCAGCTACATATTTATCTTTTTAAAAACATATTAGTAAACGTGAATATTGAAGTGAGAATTCACAAGTGTCAATCAGACGATCACAAAAAGCAGAAGTTTTGGTTTACAAATTATAATTTCTTCAAACAAAGTGGCCACCAATTCCCGCGAAGCAGGCACTTTCACAAGGTAAATAAATATTACATACAATCAGACATTCAAGTGTAAAAAAAAGCCTGGCTAAACCAATCGAAATAAAGCAGACTTATTGATTTTTGTGCTGATGACATTTTATGAGTGAACTAATCATTGTAAAGCAAACATATTAGTCTATCACTTTGTCCTTTTATTTAAATAGTTTGATAGCTATCGTCAGCGGCTTAGGCGTGAGAAGGATATGAAATGTATGTACTCATCTGTTACCGTAAACATAGTAGGAGTAGCAACCCTAAAACTTATCAGCACCAACTCTCGAATATAAAAACACGTGGACACTAAAATGACTCTCTCTCTCTCTCTCTCTCAGGGTATTCCTCTTTCGAAATGGTGTATTGAACTTTTCACGCTGAATCTAAAAGGGCTGCGATTGCTTCACACACTAAACACACCAACAAAGTAAGTTGCCACTATAACATATTCATTTACGTTTCGTTTTGTATACGATTGACTTCTAACAAAAGAAACTCTTCAGTATCTGTCTGTATTTCTGAGATGAGGTATTATGTACACTATTTACATTATTCGGACTCTTGTCCTCATCTTCGTCGCCATATTTAACACAGCGTTTCGGTCGTTGTATTCTGCAGCCTTCAGTTGGTTGGAATATCGAACTGACCCTTTTATTTCGCTCACTGGCGTAGACTGTTCCACTAGTTCCACGTGCCATGTTTAATGGATGCTGTGAGTTATCTCCTGTTAATTCTCCTCTCCAAATTCTACACTGCCTTAACTGGGTATTGAACTCACACTCTTTTGGGTGCTATCATTGGATCTAACTAACGCCTTTGTCCACTGTGCCATGTGTCCTTGAGGACATCTGTGTATGAATTTATGGGTATTATAAACCTAATGTCTTCAGCAAACATTTTTTACCAGTGCTCATATTGAAATTTTTCCTGTTATCATTCCGCATATCAGCATATGTGATGATTCCTTAAGTTTACGAATTTTCCAATGGTGTTCTTTGTCTATGATATGATATACCCTTTCTCTCCATATGTGGTCAGCCAAAAGAGTGTGAGTTCAATACCCGTTTAAGGCGGTGGAGAACTTGGAGAGGGTATTTAACAGGAGATAACTGACAACTGATATCCATTAAACATGGCACGTGGAACTAGAACAGTCTACCCCAGCGAGCGAAATAGAGAGTTCAGTTTGACATTCCAACCACCTGAAGAAGGCCGGAGCGTAAAGTTGTAATATATATGGCGACAAAGATGAGGACAATTGTCCGAATAATGTAAATAAAGTAACCCTTGGTTTAAACTTTACTGTTGTTAATTTGTCTAATCAATGTAATTGCTCTGTTTTAATATGCTTGTGCTGTCTTTCATCACCATTATTTCATTTACTATGAAAACTTCCCGTAAAAAAACTTTACGCATTTAATTTTTGAAGTTAATAATCACTAAACTAACATATTAGCCTATCAGTTTGTGATTTTGTTTAAATAGTTTGATAGTTTTCGTCAGCGAGTTAGGCGCGAGGAGGATATGTATTCATCTTTTATCCTTTTTATTTGACAATATATGATTTATTTTAAATAGAGTTAATTCATATCAATCTCCTTCTACGGCCTTCTTCATCATTTTGTTTCATGCGACGATCATGGTTACCCACAGCTTACTAAACTTAGCAATGTGTCTGCTTTTCTCTCCTCCCTATCTCAGTTCTGTCATGCATGTTTTGTCATATATATATATATATATATATATATATATATATATATATATATATATATATATATATAATAATAATGATAATATAAATATAAATAGTTATACTCGTTTGGAAAAAAAAATTGTCTTGTAATTTAACAAACCAATGCCCAAGGAAAAATAAGGGATAAAACAGAAAGAACTAAGACCATGAAATTGAGGCGAAAACAATTGTCCAGAATCCAAGCTCAGAGTCCAAAGAAAAAAAAATCCCCAAACGTCTGAAGCAATGTAAAGTGCTCAATACATTAAGTAGAGCAAACCTAAATATGAACTTAACGAGCCAAACCTAATTAGGTTTCACCTACACGGATCGTCAGGATAAAACTGGCTATATATATCCGCTTAGGTGAAACCTTGGTAGGTTCGTCTGGGTCACTCGGTTTAACTAGGTCTGCTCTACTCATTGTATTGAGCACTTTATTTAGTTATTTTGGTTACTCGCATCGGGTTTTTTTTTTCCTGGGCCTTGAATTCCTATGCCGGACGATTCTTTTCGGTTAACGTACATGTTCTTGGTTCTTTCTTTTTTTATATACCTTTTTTTCTCTTTGGTATTGGCTTGTTTATTTGCAAATCAATACAACGAAGGTTTTCCGAGCGAGTATAGTTTCTTATACTTATATGATTTCTATTAAGAATACATATATATATATATATATATATATATATATATATATATATATATATATATATATATATATATATATATGAACTCAGGTGGGTTACTCGCAGTTTTCTGCAACTCTTGCCTTTAATATGACCGGTGAGTATCAAAGTCATCTTTCCTAATTTTATGTTCTAGAAATTTCAAATGTCTCTTTCTTACTCTAAGTGTCCTTTTCGTTTCCAGTTTTTCTAAGCCTCTATTTTCAGTTCCTTTGTTCATGGTATCCTGAAATTCCTTTTCTCCATGACCTCAAGTCTACTCTTCATTGACCGAGCATTGCCTGGCATATATAGGTATTGACATTACAAAGGTGTTCAGTATTCTTTTGTTCCAAACGAAATGTCCTTAATGTTTCTATTACTCTCCACTTTCGTGTAGCGCCCTGATTTCAATATTCATTAAAACAAAACAAAACAAAAAAAAAAAACAAACAAAAAACAAACAAACGAACGAACAAACAAAAAAGAACCTATATGTAAACTACAGTATTTTTGTTTCTGTTCCTAAGTAATTTTTCTACACTTTCAGATTTCATTATATCTGTTACTAAAGGTTATAATCCTGGGTATGACGATAAACTACACCCGGCAGCCAAGGATTGTGGAACGACCTCTTAACTGTTGTTGTACCCAGATCCACCCGGACCCGGAGTGGTAGCACATTTTACGGCCCCAACCATGAGCAAATACTGAACCCAACCTAAAAACATATAAACAGTGCATTTCTATGATAATTTTACAAACAATACATTTTTGTAGTGAAATTAGCAGCAATACATTTTATCTACAAATCATACAGATTGCAATGAGTAAATTATCGCCATTTTATATATTTAATTTCGCTCATACGCGTCCTATTATTTTTATTTTGTTGAGTGGACAGTTGGGAACCGTCTGTGAGAAAAAGAGCACAATGACTCAATTCTTTCCGCCGTAAATTTCGAAACGGCATGGTATATTGCTTGGCATTTGCGCCAGAAGCTTCAATACGAACATTTCGGAGTGTTTAGGTGCCAAACGGAGGATAGTGCACGGGGTTCGGAAAGAGTTAGATGAGTCTAATGCTGAATACAAAGGTACGGCAGGTCGGAAAATTCACTTTGTTCGTTCCAACAAGAAACGAACAAACGGATTTGTTGGTGACTTGAGGAGGTAGTGCTGCGTGGGGGGAAAAGAGAATGGCTGCTGGAAGACTATATGTTTAGCAACAGGACTCTGCACCAAGCAGGAGAATGTCTATCAGACAATTTCTCTGACTAGATCACCCCTTACATCTGGCCACCTAACACCCCAGACTGCAACCCACTTGATTATTATCTGGAGGCAGCAGTTGAGCGTGACACCAACAAAACTGCTTGTAATACCAAGGATGAACTGAAGGCAAGGGTTATGGCAGCATCCATCAACTTAAACAAGGAGACCGCCCAGAAGATTTGCAGACGATTCCGAAGTCGTCTCGAGGCCGTAGTTGAAGCCAATAGCGATTTTATTGAATAAATTTTCTCTTTATTTTAAAGATAATTTTGTGCAGTTTTGGTACATATATTTTATTAAAATGAGATGTCAGTGTTATTATCAATTATTGCGTAATTTAGACGACAATTTATCCATCGCATCCTGTAAATCTAAAAAATATATACGTTTACTATAAAACTATAAGAATATATACAAAATAACTGTGGTGGAATGTATAAAATTGCGTTCAAAACATTTAAATTTCGGCATCAAATAATCCATCGATGTTGATATGCTGCTAAACAAAATAAATCAACCATCTAAAGGTTGAAACTCTTATCTTGTATCTGTGAAAATATGCAACGTATAAACTGAGGAAACCAAAATAAGAAGAAAAGTGGCAATAATGTTTTCTTTTTATGTTTCTACTCAAAAGCGTTTGATAGAGTACGTCACAAAGAAATGTTGGGACTACTAGATAACCTTGATTTACTGGGGGAAAATATTAAAATATCTCAGCAAATCTATATTGGCAGTAAACCACCTTTATAATTAATTCGGGAAATACTACAAAAAAAAAAAGATGTGTCTTCACACCTAACCTATTAAACTTATACAGCGTATACTGAGAGAATTAGAAGTCATACAAGGATTTATTATTGGCGGTGACGACCTTAAAAACATAATATATGCAGAAGATACATTTGTTGGTGGAGGACACAGAGGAGCAAACAACAAGAACCTTTACAGAAAGAAATGAAAGAACGCGAAAAGTAATGATAAAACATCAGGACAGAATACATAGTTATTAGCAAAAGGAGCAGCCGAACAAATTACTAATTGAAGATTAACGAAATAAAACAAGGCCCTTTTCGAATAGATAAAAAGCCTTCCAAAAGCTAAACAAAACATTAAGAGACAAGAATATTTCGATATAAACAAAGAAAAGATTACTAGACTGTTATGTAATATTAGCCCTTTTTTATAGCAGTAAATGCTGGACAATCCCTTTTGAGATGAAGTGAGCTGAAGCAACAGAAATAGGGTTCAACAGAAGGATGTTGAGAATAGCGAATAATCAATATGTGAGCAACGACGGAGGCATGGTAAATCTGGTATTCGTACGACATACAGAAGGCAAAAAGGACAGAAGAAAAAGATGTATAACCAGTCTAGCTAGCTTCAGTTAAGTTATGGTTTGGTTTGGTTTGGTTTACGGCATCTCAACCTCAACGGGTTATTTAATGCCGACAAAATTTTTTATTGCTGGTAATTTTTTGCAAAATTTTTTTCCTGTTTTATTATATTTTTTTCAAAAAAATATATTGCTGGTAATATCTTTTTCTTTTTTCAAAGATGTATTACTGGTAATAATTTTTTACTGAGTATTTCTGGTATTAAAACCTATTTTTACACTTTCATAGTATTTTGACCCAAGTTTGGGTGTTAACTATTTGCCCATGGCTGGGACCCTAACAGGTGCTACCACCCCGGGTCAGGTTGGACCTGGGAACACTAGTAATTAGGAGGTGGTTCCACGCTCCTCAAAACCTCCTGATCAGAGGCCTTGCTGTCAGATGTAGTTTATCGTCTTACCCAGAACGAGGATGTAGTTTATCGTCATACTCAGGACGGCAAGTTATGGTAGAATAGGGTTCAAGAGAGATAACAAAAAGATAAAATTTATTAAGAGCTACAAAAAAGGACATTTTCTGAATCCATAAAAAATATGGTGTGGAATTAGTAAATTCGGCATTTGAATCAGCTGCAACAAATTACGTAGAGGAGAAAACGCAATTGAACATTGAATAACTTATGCCAGAGGTAATTTTGGGTTACAGAAATAGCTACAAAACAAAAATATCCACCTGGAAATTCATGTCATGTTTTTAAATAGCCTTGTCAGATTAAGACTTTCATGTCATTCATGGAGTCAAAAACGTTTAGGGTTATCTAAACCGACAGATATATTCAACTACTTTCTAAGATCAATAGCCCCCCCGCAAAAAAAAAAGAAGTTAAGAAAGACTTTCAGCGATTAAAGTCTAAGGGTCTTGGCAAAGATCATGCTGCTTCTTGAACGTTGTCGACTGGCGCTAGGAAATCACAAAGCATTGCATCCAATATCAGAAACCACATCAATTGAGGACTACCAACAGCAGCAACAATTAAAATGGATAGCACATGGAACTCGAAGTGAAAATATTAAAATAATCAAGATGTTAACATTCCATAACACTTGAAATAGAAGGTTTGGAAAGAAACTCCCATCTATTATGGAAAGAGAGATAACAGCTACTGAACTCGAGAAACCAGTCTTCTTTTAAAATATCGTTTTAAGTTAAAGAGCTTATAAATTGCAACCGAAAACGGTACTGGAAACTTGGTCAATAAATACCGGATGTTTCCTTATAGGGAAACGTCTATTATTACCATTACCATTACCACTGTCCCTAACGTCCTAGAGGGACAAGACACATAATAATAATAATAATAATAATAATAAGAAGAAGAAGAAGAAGAAGAAGAAGAAGAAGAAGAAGAAAAAGAATTAATGCAGAGTACGAAGAAGAAGAAAGTAATAAAAGAAAATACGACGATCTAATTTTGGTATCAGATATAACCATGATATCAAAGCAATGACGATAACAGAAGGAGAACTATGTATGCGTTGGCTAGCCATCATCGACACGGAAACTTGTTCTCTCTACGCTTACATGTGGTCCATTCTCAGGTGACTGTTTGTTCTTATATCTTTCCCATACACAAGAAGCGTCTCTAACATTTCAAGTGTTTCTTATATCCTACTTTGTCAAATGCATTTGTGTAATTTGTACGACGTAGAATATAGCTAGAGGCATTGAATTATACAAGCGCGAAAATTCTACTATCAAGATAGCATAATGACAGGCGACACAGATATTCGAAAGTTCCGAGAAATAATATACTTTATTATCGCTTATCACACCTTTGTAGGTTATTTAAAGCCGAAACATATTTAGTATTTTAAACCTTTGCCTGTCCAGGGCATTTTCGTATGTACTATCGAAACGTTCATACTTGTTTTTAGATATATAACCATTGCAAGGCAACTAAGCTACTTTAGCAAAAAGAATCTGCTGATATATAGTGTTTCAGTACTTGTTTATATATCTGAGATGAGGTATTATATACACTATTTACATTACTCGGACTATTGTCCTCATCTTTGTTGCCATATTTATTACAACGTTTTGGCCTTTCAGTATCTCTATATTTCTGAGATGGGGTATTATGTACACTATTTACATTATTCGGACTATTGTCCTCATTTTTGTTGCCATATTTCTTACAATGTTTCGGCCGTTGTACGCTCCAGCCTTCTTCAGGTGGTTGGAATGTCGAACTGGTCCCTTTATTTCGCTCACTCGGGTAGACTGTTCTAGTTCCACGTGCCATGTTTTAATGGATGTCAGTTGTCATATATCTCCTTTTAATTCCCCTCTCCAAGTTCTCCACTGCCTTAACCGGGTATTGAACTCACACTCTTTCGGTCCTGTCACAGTAGATAAAGGCGTTAGTTAGATCCAGTGACAGGACCCAAAGAGCGTGAACTCCCAATAGAAGACAAAACAGTATGAATGTATAAAGATAGATTGTTATATATATATATATATAAACACAGCAATACATTTTTGTATAAAAATACCGACAATACATATTTATATTAAAATTACCAATACTATGCACATAATAACAAAGTGTAACGACTTCAACCAAATCCGTTAAAAATTTGACCAAACTACCAACATGAGCACGTTCTTGACATATCCTACAGTTTCTTAAATCAAATTGTATTCCAATATAAAACGCACATATAATCGCCTCTCGTAATCACGTCCACACAAACATGTATATGCACACAAGCTGAGCATAATCTACCATGTATTCAATTGTGAAAGTAGAATAACATATCATACTTTTATTACTTCCAGCATAAAGAAAATAAAATTTCGCTATTAAATGACCCATGAGGATATGACTTTAAATAGACAAATCCATCAATAATTAAAATCACCGCCCCAAACAAAAGTCATCAACGAAATAAAGCGAACATTACTGCACAAGAGACTAAGTGACGTTTTGTGGTTGGAGTTTCTTGCGTATTTAACTTTAGGCAAAGTATTCCAATCAAGTTAAAAGTTAGGGTCTCTAATACTATCTCATGTGCTAATGATATTTTATGAGGGAATTAATCACGACAATGTTCACATTGTGATGTCAATAAATAACCCAGCCAATCGTAGCAAACTTGGCAGAAGTCTGTTACGAGAATCTAGAAGAATCCATCTTTGTTTAGAGCACAAGTAAACACAATTAGTTGAACATTATTCACACCTTCAGCGACCTTCTGGAGGCAAGCAGTCTTTCCCTAACTGTGCTTGAGTTGATAAAGAAAATAGCCGCTCATTTCCTTGTGTCATCTTGTCATTTTTTAAGTGAAATTAGTGGACATTAGTTTATAACGATGACTATTCTATTACCACTCCCGTCCAGAGGAAAAAAGGTAAAATAAAGTTGAAGGATTATTCAGTCTTATAGTAAAGGATGTTCCAATAACTTGAACCGATTTTAAATGTGAATTAAGTTTAAGCGTCTAATTGTTTTTTTCTTTTTCTTTCAGATATAACAACTTAAGTCTTTGGCAATTTCAACCATGGAACCATTAACAATCAAACAATGTGTCAAAGTTATCGAAGTCTATTACGAAAATGGACGTTCAGACAGAAATTCATTTCGCGTAATTCGCGATTTTTTTTTTTTTGGTAAACATAATCGAATGACCGAGAGTGCAATTGGAGACGATGTAAAGGTGTTGTGGAGAGGTTCAGTTCCTGCTTGAGATGACGAATAGAGGGGTCTGGATTTTCGGCCATATTCACGTGCACTACAGTAAAGCTTTCAGCTGAACGGCGTAAATGAGCACACAATGGTGTTTTCACATCTGCCCCCGACCCTGTTTGTTGGAATTTACGAAAAATTTTTTACCACTGAAACTTTAACAAGTTGTTTGATTGTTAATGTTTCTATGGTTGAAATTGCCAACGACGTAATCTAAAAGAAAAAGAAAAAAAATCATTAGACGCTTAAACGTAATTCACATTTAAAATCGGTCCAAGTTATTGAGACACCCTTTAATTGTAATGATACTATTATTCGTTTCTATATAAGAAACCATTCTACATTCATTAACGGTCTGGTCAGTACCACTGGCGGTTAGGAATTTTAAGTAACCTTTTGCATCTTAGTGGCATTATTGCCTTGCTTGGAGTGAAATAATTACGGATTCCTTCCTGGACATTTTTCGAATATTGTGGACGGCCCGGTGGCTAGGATCAAAGTGTAGTATCTGCGCTTTGTGAGCTGCCGGGTCGGGTGTCTGTCGAACTCTCTGCTTGCAGAGAGGAACCCGGACGAAGCTCTGCCGAAGGGTAGGGTTTCGTTGGGGGAGGTTGACGGAACTGGCCCGCCTCGGCGGGTTTGGATGGTTATTTATTTTTAGCTGGGCCTACGGGCTCAGAGATACCCACATTAAAAAGGCCTTGTGCCACATTCGATCCCCGTGGGTGGATTGATAAATACCATCTTGATTATGCCATTATTTTCTCTTCGAATTTTATGTGTTATCCATTATCTGAAAGATTATAGTGACATACATGATATATATATATATATATATATATATATATATATATATATATATATATATATATGTGCGTGTGTGTGTGTGAAAAAAGTGTGTATATAAATATAAATAAATATATATATGTATAATTATTTATATATTATATTCGCGGTACTTATTAGAAAGCGCTCAATATCAGAGATAGAGCTAACATATTTGGTTGGATAGATGTGAGTTTGTGACCCTGGGTTTCACGCTTTAGCGATCGTCAGACAAACTGATTAATTTTTTTTAAATTTTGGGTTTATGTAGATTGCGTGTATTGGTGTTATTGTGGAAGTGGTGGGGGAAATTTCGTCGTTTTGTCATCGTACTAACGCAAACATCGATGTATGCAGACACATATACGTACTTGGTCGTCCGTCGGGACTCATACATATATAAACATATGTGGGCAGTTTCGGATATGACATATGTATGTATACGGGTCGTATTGTGTCTATACATACGCATTTGTATGTTGAAATTCAAAGATTGGGAGTGTAGCGAAGATTTCTCGTGAATGCCTCGTGAATGTATACATGTCATATTTTCATTTTTCCAGTGAATAAATTTCATCGCATGTATGTATATACGTGTGGTGGGGTTTGTGTAAAATTATGATAGGTAAAAATTATTATTATTTATATTTATTTTTAAATTTTTGAAAAAAAAGTGGGGTTTATTTGTTATATTTAAAGCTGGTTATTTGTTTGTTTTTGATGACTGTGTATACGTAACATGTAGAAATTTGTAATCCTTATTGGTTATTTTATATGGTGATGTTTAATATTTAGAGAGGGTAGTTTAATTTAATAATTATAACGGATCTATATGATATGATGTGATATTAATGTTGTAAAGGATTGGAGACAATGGTAATATAATTAGCTAATAGTTATTGTAAATTGGTAGAAATGATTAGTAACGGTGGTGGGAGAATGATAAGACCATAAATGTAGTTATAGTGGTGGTAGCTTGAACTAAAAAGTGGTTGCTGGTGTTTTATTTTATTTTGTTATATGTATTAATTTATTTTGGTATAAATCCTGATAATAGGTATTCTGTGTAAAATTATGGTAGTTGAAGAATATAAAATTATTGTTATTATATTAAAGCTGGTTATTGGCTCTCCACACTTTTGGATCATGTGTTGCAGTGCCTGGATGTTTTTTGTATCAAGGATTCCTTTTCCTTTGTTGACCGCGTGCGAAATTTGTCTTCTTCTGGTAAGTTCATGTGCTCTTTCGATGTTTCTTCCTTATATACTTGTGTCCCTTTGATGGAAACCATCGATGTTTGCTGTGACTATCTCTATCGCAGTTCATTAACTCCACCTAGTTTTCCTGAGTCCATTTTTCGGGAATTGATGAGATTTGCCACGTCCTACGCCGAATTCAGTTTCAACAATACTATGTACCGACAGATCGACGGAGTCGCTATGGGCTCGCCTTTGGGTCCGGCACTTGCTAACATACTTGTTGGCTTCCAGGAAGAAAAGATACGAAAGAATCCACTTTGTCCTCAACTGTACTGTCGGTATGTTGATGACACCTTTTGTTTATTTAACGGTGAAGTTGAAGCTGACCAGTTTCTTTCGTTTTTAAATGGTATCCATCCAGCACTGAGGTTCACTATTGAAAAAGAGTCTAATCATCAATTGGCTTTTTTGGATGTATTAGTACATCGTACATTAACAGGTTTTCTTACTTCCGTTTATAGAAAACCTACTTTTGCAGGGTTATACACGCGTTGGGACTCTTTTTGTCCCACTAAGCGCAAGATCAACATTATTAAAACCCTCCTCCACAGAGCATTAAAGATTTGTTCTGAGCCTTTCTTGAACGAGGAAATTAACTTTATTAAGGATACCCTATGTAATTTGGGTAATCCTCTTGATACTGTTAATTCAGTTATCCGCAGTAAAGTTGAAGAGTTCAGAAGTGCCGATCTCTACACTGTCAAAAAATGCCCTGTTTACCTTAGATTACCCTGGATTGGTACCAAATGTGAAAAATGGCCAAACAAAATTTCATCAAAGGTTCGCTGTTGCTTTTCTCTGCTGAAGTTCGGATTGTTTTCAAACTCGGCCTATGTTTCGATCTGCGTGTAAAAGACGTTCTCCTCCCCACCATATTAATTCAATTGTTTACAAATACGTTTGTAGTTGCGGAGCCAACTACATAGGGAGAACGACTCAGCGCTTAGACATGAGAATAAAGCAGTACGTTTCTACTAAAATTAGAAACCACACCCTGCCTTTAAATGGACTCGTCCCGAACACCTACAGTTCCGCCATATGCGAACATCTTTTAAATAGCAGAGATTGTCAGTCAAATTTTGTGTTGACTGGTTCACCGTGTTGGCCCGGTCACACTCTGTATTTCATCTGAAGGTTCTGGAGGCGCTTTACATCGGGTTCCGCAAGCCTTCTTTGTGCAAACAACGTGAGTGTTTGCTGGGACACGCTGTCATCTGCCTCTAGTTCCTTCTTGCATATATACAAATATATATATATATATATATATATATATATATATATATATATTCCACCTATTCTTATTGTACATTTTTCTGTTTTAATTTTGAATCTCCCGTGGAAGCCTGAAGAGCGGGAGCGAAACCGGTTGCTCCCCCCCCCTTGTTGTTGTGTTTTTTTTTATTATTTAATATTGTTTTAATATGTCTTGTAATATTAAATTTTATACTTTTATTTCGATCATTAAATTTTCTACCTACAAAATATCTTTAAATATATATATATATATATATATATATATATATATATATATATATATATATATATATATATTTTAAAATACTATTTAAGAACAATTCAAATTTTTTAGGTTTTGTTTTTGCAGCAACAAACCTTAGCGCAGCCTTTCCCATTTCAAATTTTCTTATCTCCTACATTTATATTTGTTATAACTGATCCATACACCGAGTTATTTTACAACCTGAATTTTTATGTACCAACACCGCAAATGTCGACGAACCAAAACATCATTGTCAGATCGAGACTTTCATATCAGTTTCAGTCATAGCGTCAAACCGGTTCAGAAATATTTAAATTGTCAGCTGTATACAACCGATTCCAGACACCTACATTTCTGTTGCTTAGCTCTCTTTATCTATCTGTCGTAAGAGTATTCAGCATTCACTGCCATATAGGAGGACTACTATTACATAACAGTCTAGCTCTCGTTACATTCAGGTACTTTTAAAATCAGCAATGTCTCCGTGGTCAATAGGCTGGTCTGTCTGTTTAGCTACCCTTATCTTTATATGACCCTGTCGTCTCTGTCTGCTTTTGCGATGGCTTCCAGCTTTTTCATTCTTTTTGTGGCTTCGTGTCTGAAGTTAGAAAAAAAGAGCAAAAAGCGATATCAACAATTCGTCAAAAAATGAAGTTACAAGTAGAACTTGGCATTGAATACAAACCAAATTGATAAGAACAAAAAGGAGAAGAAACAAACTCTTCACTGTATTAAATTTCACCTGATGAAGTCTGGAGAATGGCAGGGATAAAATATTTAGGGGGAGAAAATCAACGAGAATTGAAAATAAATGAAAAATTCGTTGAAACCGAAAGGATATCACAGACCGAGGGTGTGAGCAACGATGAGGTCTTAGAGAGGTTGCAAACAAGGAGAAGGTTTATACTTAATATCAGGAAGAGCCAGCTGAAGTTTCTGGACACATAATGAGGAAGGAAAAACTGATACTAACAGGTCGAGTAGAGGGAAAGAGAGTCAAGTGAAAGCAGACTGTGAAATACCTGACGAGCTTAAGCAAGTGGATGACAGAACGTGGTCTGGGGGATGAAGCAGAGAGAGGGAACTTACTGCGAGCTGAATGGGATAGAGGGAGGTGGAGAGCCATGATCGTCGACGTCCTGTAAGGACATGGCACATAAAAAGAAAAGTGACAGTTTGAGAGGGTCTTCGGGTAGTGTAAAGGATATCAACGCGGAAATTTGAAACGGAGTATCGAGTTCAACTTCCGAGGCGTTCACTTTCGAAATAATGTCTTTGCGGAAGGCATGAAACTGTCTCCTTTCACAGTCTCGACTGTTGGATAATTAGCAAGATAGATTCGTGAAGCATACGAAGTTTCCCTCCTTCGTCATGGTCCTTGGCGTCATCTCCAGCGAGTGGGACGTCATGCCTCCGTTCTTCTTTCAAAAGGGCCTGTGAGTCACCGCTGAGATCTACCAGGAGTTGTTGAGGATCGTGGTGAAGCCCTGGATGGACGAGATCGCCGCCGGACGCCCCTACGTCTTCCAGCAGGACTCCGCTCCTGCACACAAGGCTAAGACGACCCAGGCGTGGCTGCTCAACAATGTTCCTCACCATTGGTCGCCGGAATTGCGGCCATCTTCCTCACCCGACTGTAACCCCCTTGACTATTTCTTCTGGGGCGTGATCGAGGCCAAGACCAACAAGCACGCCCACAACACTGTCGACTCTCTGAAGGTTGCCATCGTGGAGGCGTTCGTCGCTATGGACAAGGACATGGTCGCTAAAGCGTGTGACTCATTTCGCGCCCGCCTTGAGATGGTCGACGCCGCCAGCGGTGGTTATATTGAAAAATAATGTAGTATGTAACTCTAACTGTTGCTAAATAAACTGTAGGTTCTCTGCATATACAACTATTGTTTTTATAGCCTATTTCATTTTCTTTTTGTCAAGTGTCGGATTTTGCTGCAACACCCTGTATTATTAACATCCGAGAATTGGAATGAAAACAGTGATGGCATCGACTCTGTATCCGTTGTAAAAATTCAGGATGTGGAAGTAGTAAATATTAAAATCTACCTTCTATGGATCATTTATAACAAAGTATTGGAGATAAAGAAAGTAAACAGAGAATGGATTGTTTTCATATTCTTAAACACTCGTTAGACATATACTTTCTCATGGATCTCTTCCATGGCGTCAAAATTGTTCAGAAATATCGAAACTGTCAGCCATATACAACTGCATTCTAAATGGCTAACTTCGAGCGAATGAAGTCTGAAGGTATTAGCAAAACCGTCCTTCTTCAAGTATTTTTGTCTGTTCTTATAGAACCGCAAAAAAATTGACAGCTGATCTCAAAAATGACCTACAATCTTTTGTTTAATATTAACGCCTAAAAAACGAAACTGCTCCTTGAGAGAAAATTTCTTACCTTCCAGCAGCATGGCTGATGCTAACCTCCAGGAATGGCATCCATTCCGCCTTCTCGGACTAATGCTTTCAGCTGACTTGAAGGGGAAAGAATATATTAAATCAATTGCTACGTCTGCAGATAAGAAAGTTGATTCACTATGTACCGCTAGACAGTTTTTTTTTTTTTTTAACAGAATCTATCTTACATGTTTATATTGTCTACCATTAGTCATTGGTTTTAATATTGCTGCCACATCTGATCTGATCTGGTCTGGTGCTTTTGCAATATATTTAGAGGCTCTTGATAAAATCTAAAGAAGAATCTGAAATGTTATTTAGTAACTCGGCCTCAGTGACTTTCCAATCACTATAAAGTATTTTCCCTGTGATTTTTCTATAGCTACTTTCGAGGTAATTGTTCTGGTGATTTTTCCGCTTATTTACCTAATCTTTATGAATTTAAGCGAAGTACTAGTTTAGTGACAAAGTCTCATAATTTTACAGTTGAAATGGCTTGATGGAACCGTAAGTTCTATGCTAACAGTTTCTTCTCTCGCACTTCATGCTTTCTTGCTTACCAGCCAGCTTTGATTTTCGAAAATTTAAATGAGGAACTTTAACTTATGTCATCATAATTCCTGTTATTTCATTGTTCCCTCTCTTTTTCATAATGTTTTTTTCATTTCTCTTTATCTTCTCTTGCTTTAAATGCTGTTCTTTTATTGTCCATTCTCCTTGATAGTAGTTTTTCTCATATTATCTAAAACGCTAATATTACCTTTACCATTAGAGATAATGAGAACAGATACTACACTTTGATTCCAGACCCATGACAAGGGAGCGAAGAAAAACGTAAGTCGAATAGCACAGATTGCTTGGTCAATGAATGCAGAATGTTTCTTTATAAGGAAACGGCTAATATTACCATTACCATTACCATTATCTGGAAAGCACTAACTGATATGAATTCAACAATCACAGGTTAAAATTTAAACAAATGCTACCAGTGTATTTGTAAAATCTTCAAAAACTAGCAAGCAAGAAGTGATCAAATTCTAGCCAAGGTTTCATCATCTTCCTTTCCCGAGGCGACATCAACATGATTCACAGCAAGAAGTTATTGAACATGAAAATATTTGGTCATGGACCACATTTTACTAATTATATTTGGTCATGGACTACATTTTACTAATTATATTTGGTCATGGACCACATTTTACTAATTATTATAGCGTCTCAATTGTACGTAATTCATATCGAATATGGCCGACGAAGACCTTGGTTAGGCTCATAATCTTGCAATCGCACATAAGACATTTTTTATATTTGCCAATATATCTGTCCGACTTAACATTATCCGGTGCTAAGCTTCAATTACAACGTTTCGTGTTAGCGTTGTTGGCTTAGACTATTTATCACCTGAAATTTACACTCGACACTACTTGCGTTGACTCACTTATCAAGTGGCATTTGGAAGGTTCAGGCCGGCAAAATGATCTGCGCTTCTCATCTTTATTTGCATAACAAGTGGAATATTTTATAAGAATGTGAATGTACGTTGTGAGTGCGGACAGTGTAAGGAAAAGTAAGAGAAGTGCTGAGTTCGAATTCATGGGTTGTGTTCGCTTTCGCACAAATACTCCTGGGAAAGATATGAATCTTTCTCTTCTTCTATCAGGAATGAATAACAGGTTTGATTTAGGATTCTCTTGCCTTAAAATGGTGGTGGAACTCATCTGTGGGGGCACAGTCCTATGGGTAAAAGAGAAACTCGGATGAGTTTTCACCACGGTATATATGATCGAGGGACGCTATATCGAGTCTGATGAAGATGAATTAATTAATATATATATATATTTAATGAATCTTCGTAATGAGATATTTTCTAAATGTAGACATAAGAAACGATTCCAAACATAAACACCATTTTATAACATGTTGTCACTTATGTCAGTTCCATCTTGGTTCAATAACATCGGGCATGACATTTTAATGGAATGACTATTATGTTTATTATGTTTATGTCTATATATATCATTGTGTATGTTTACGTGAGGCGCTATGTATTTAATTTATTTTTTTGAGACAAAATTTTTTAAATTTTACTTTTTAGATTTTACATTTTGATTTATATGTATATGTGCGTACTTGTGTGTGCATGTGTGTATATGTGTATATATGTAGGAGTGTATATATGTATGTGTATGTATGTATATATATATGTATGCGTATATGTGTATATATATGTATGCGTATATGGATGTATGTATATGTAGGTAGATGTGTATGTAGATGTGTTTATATGTGTGTGTGTATGTTTTGGTATGTATGTATTCATATATATCTGTATATGGGTATATATGTATGAATGTATGTATAGTTAGACGGATAGATATAGGGATACATTGTTTATTTGTTTCGATGGGTGTATGTAATTATATGGAGATGTAAGGTTTTATGTATATATGTTTAGGTGCACGTATTTGCATGTCCGTATGTATATATATGTGTGTAAATGTATATATATGAAGGAGTGGATGTGTATGGATGCATGTGTATATGTATGTATGTGTGTGTATTTATGTATGTATATGTATACATATGTGTATGTGTATGTATGTATGTGTATGCATGCATATATGTATATGAATATATATATATGTGTGTGTGTTTGTGTGTGTATGTGTATACATGAGTATATGTGTGTGTATGTGTGTACACGCCTATATGTATGTATGTACGTGTATATGTTATTGTGTATGTGTGTATACGCATGTGTTTTTGAACATAGAAATATAGGTCCTTGCTAGATTAGATAATCGTTATATTTATTTCTTATATATTTATTTTTGATTTGTAACCTGTAGTCGATATTAATTTTGTCAAATTTTCTTAATTACACAGCAGCCCTTTCAGTAAATGCCCTTCAGTTTTAATTTCCCCTGCCCCATCTCTCTCCCCCACCCCTTCTTCTTTTCTTTTCTTTTCTTCTCCCTCCCTCTTCTTCTGATCTTTAAGATAAGATCGTCTATGGTGAGTGTATGTCAACACAAAATGTATCCTTTGAAATAGATTATAATTTGATGAAGATGAAATACTTAATTATAATTATCTGAAATCCTCCTAATAATTTCTATCACTTGTATATCCTTGCTTGAACCGGCTTCTAATGCTATGGATAGATCGGCTTAGTGATAGTAGTCATGGCTCGTGGTGGCACAGTCCCATAGGTAAAAGAAAAACTTGGATGAGTGCCATCATGAAATATGTGATCGAGCGGCGCTACATCGAGTCTGATTCGTCACCGAGGCCCGTTGGTACAGTTGGTATGACGTTTGCCTGCTAACGTGACTGTTGGGGCTTCAATTCTCGGTAGTGGATGCCCACTACTGATGAGACCCAAATACCGGACGAAATGACCGTCCAGTGCTTTCTGCATTTTGCTGAGGTTTTTTCTAGACTCGATGAATTGCTTAATTATAAAATAATAATAATAAACAAAAGGAAAAATGGCGCGACTAACGTGTGGTAAATATGGTCGCTGTTCACAGTATTAAAGTGGGGTCTTCTGAGCTGTTTCATTTAAAGTAGCATAAATCATTATTGGATAGTTAAAAATGGTTTTCTTCATATAATCTATCTTTAATAATTATGAGTGGGAGACACTTGAGTGGCCAGATTATTAAACCAATTATATATATTATTAGGAAAATATATATAACGTATACATAGCTCATCGTGAAAATGCTCTCAGAAGCTTCATTTATCATTTATTCAGTTAGCTCATTTTGAACCAATTGTGGTTCATAATGATTTTCAAATGGAATTAGTACAATGTCTTGCTGGTACCTTTTGCACCGAGTATGTTGAAATTACCCCGTATCTTCTCTAACAATTTAAAGAAGTAGAACCTACAAGAGAGTTGTTGGTTTGAATTCATATGTTTTCTTTTCATAGACTGGTTACCAACCAAGGCTGTCTGGGAGGAAAAATTGGATTCATACATTTCGAATGAAAACCGAACGTCTCTCCGATTCTTAAATCCGAGTCGCTAACCATTATTCCACCGTACCATAGCTTAGCCTGAAACTCAGGTTTTTGAGAACATCGTAGATAAAGGGATTTACCGTTGTAATATTTTGTAATATATGCCATGAATTGTTAATTAGATGAAGACCTTGCTTTGTATTCTTGAGCTGATATTGTGCAAGAGTTATCAGAAAGGGGACTGATACCGGGTCAGATTTTTGAACAAGGGTGAAATGTCAGTAATTGTTATATGGGTTTCCTTTTCTCATGAAACGCTACACTATTTAGTCTGAACGAGAAAGAAAAAGATTTTCTAGGTGCTCCTTAGTTTCGGCCTTGTGCCACGACTAAGGTTAGCTTAGAAAACCATTATTTGAGAATCTTGACGTGATTTAATGCTTAACAGGCATGACTCGCTAGAACAATTACGACGAAATAGGGAGTTTGATTCCCACTGGGTGCCCAGTACGTTCGGCCTTATGCCACATCTAAGCTACGTTTACAAAAATCTCCATTCTACTTGGATTTTATTTCATTGGCTCAATAAGTTTCAAATGAGAATATCTATTTACGTAGATATTTTACGTTCGGAATAATATCATCAAGTTTGTCTTTTCGATTACAACATTTCGGCTGCTGTGTCTTCCGACCTCCTTCCGGTGTTTGTCTAACTTTTTGGGGAATTTCAAACTGAATGCTTTATTTTCCTTATTTTCCTTTTGCCTTTTGCATCTGCACATGTAGAATGTTTTAATTCAGTTGTTTTTGTTCAAAGATATGTCATCTTATACTTTTTGAATACTGCTACTAATCGCTAATCGTGAGCTTGAGTCTACACTACCTATACCAGAGATTGAACTCAGTATTACATCAGAACATAATTTAGTTGATTAAACCGTTAGATTTTACAGCCATTCGGATGCAATTTTTTGTTTTTAAGTTGTACCATATTATTCATTAAAATCTCAATGTCATGCATATATTTCACTAAAATATTTTATTTTTCACCATCTTCATAGAAATAAAACGGATGTTTAGTCATTTGAAAACCTATTTTCGGGGAAAGGTGCTTCGTTGTAACATTTAATGTCATCAAAATATGACAGGTCTTGTTTATTCCCTTTGTTAATTTTTTTAAATCAATTTTGGTGAGTCCTCTGTCTTTGAAACAAAAGACGTTCAATTAGGCTGATTCCCAAAGAACAAATATGGCCGACATATCAAATACTTTTTGTAAACAATTTTTCATCAACACCTGCCTACTTTGTATTTTATTATCTGTTGTGCTAAGTGTATTTGCAATCTTTCTGTTTCAAATAAGAGGTTTTTAAGCTGTATACTTTTGTATAAGACGACCTACCATTTTTGCTTTTAATTTTCGTTCCAAATTTCTCGTATTATATAAAGAAAATTCTATATACATATATGTAACTATCTTAATCCTAATAATGAATACAGAGATACGAACACACATATATCAGCCATAATATATATATATATATATATATATATATATATATATATATATATATATAATATTTAATATTTACGTTCTATCTCTGATATTGAGCACTTTATTCCATAAATATAGCACACCTTAAGACTATATTTTTTATATTTATATATATATATATATATATATATATATATATATATATATATAGGTGTTCCAATAACTTGGACCGATTTTAATGTGATTTAAGTTTAAGCGTCTAATGATTTTTTTCCTTTTCTTTCAGATTTGGCGATATTATTTTTGACGCATAATTGCCATTACTTAAATAAAATGATCAACTAGAGAAATAAATAAATTTTCATCAATAGCACTAATTTATTTACTGCTGAGTTTGATCCGTCTTAATGAAACACCCTTATAATTTCGACCGCTAAGTCTCATCACACTAGTATTATCATGCTATGGTACGGCAAGATAAGAAGGGGAGGAGGTGTAAGCTAAGAAAAAAACAAAGAAGAAGAAAAAGAAAATTATACACAGGCCGAGAACATTCTTATATGTTTACATTTAGACATTTTCCTCGTTCTTCCATTCAACAACACATGGCTATCTTTATATTTTGCTATCGCCATCTTTTCCTCCTGACACAAGCTACAACATCTACCACTTGTTCTGCTAGGTTTAACATTCCTCAAAATACTCCACATTATGTACAGACTATTAACGTGTTCTTACTTCAATTTTCAGAGGTGGTCCGCGAGTTTTGTGCTGCATTGTATTCTTGAAAATGATTGCTAAAACATGCGCGAACGAGTTCTGTTGAAGTTGCTTTAGAATTTAAAAAAGTCACTATCATAACGGAATGCAGTTTTTATCGCATTTACGATATGTTTGTCTTCGTAATTTATCCCTGAGAACCATCTTAAAAAATACTCGGGTGAAAAAAAAAGAAACAAAAAAAAACCTACGGTTCTTTCCATGGTGAATTTCATCTTAACAACACAACTGGAATGGACCCGTATAAAAATAAGTGCAAACAATATGTTTATATTATCCAATGAAAGATGTTTGAATCAAGACATGCTGTTAAATATATATATATATATATATATATATATATATATATATATATATATATATTTTTTCGACTCTCCCGTCGAATTCGACGTATGAGAGTCATGCAGATCAGTTCCAAGGAAACTGACAGCTCAACAACAGCGCAAGAGATTTGATTATAGTGGTGAAGGTTTCCTGCAGGACCATCCACACTTTTTGAAGGGCCGAATACAGAGACCTGGTGCACTACGTGCCACAAGGTCCCCAAACGACCCTCCGCAGGTTTTGAATTCAATCCAAGTCGCTATCCATTACCCCACCGTGCCTCATATATATATATACATATATATATATATATAGTTTAAAGGTGTGCTATATTTATGGGATAGCGTATGTAAATATAAATATAAAATTGAACATTGAAGTCAACAATTAAGATTTCAGGCTAGACGCAATCGTCGGGCAATTGCGTCCAACATGAAACAGCCTGTCGCCTCTGAGTGTTGACTCCAATGTTCACTTTTGTATTTACATACGCTCTATCTCTGATATTGAGCATTTTATCCATAAACACAGCACACTTTAAAACTATATATATATATATATATATATATATATATATATATATATATATATATATATATATATATATGTGTGTGTGTGTGTGTGTGTGTGTGTGTGTGTAATTTAATTTAAAGAAAAACAGACCACTTTAAGGTTCGATTGTTATGATTTATTTCACCAGAGATTTTCTTTTTCTCTAGTTCATCAAACCTCACTGCCAAGGATAAAAAACTTTATATCGTTGTGAGTGAGTTGACCTGTTAAATAGATCAATGTTTGATCCTTACCCACCTCCTCAATATTAAGTATTGTAAAAAAAATAAAATGAAATTTAAAAGTAGTTCTATCTCTCCCTTCCCTCTCTAATTTTGACCATGTCTGTCACAATATCTCTCAACACTCTTTGTATCACCTTACATAAGCTTAATACGGCCCTTCAAAAGTGTAAGTTTAAATTCATTTTTCATCCTTGGAAGTCAGGTCTGATGATCCAGAGAAAAAGAAAATCTCTGGCGAAATAAATTATAACGATGGAACCTTAAAGTTGTCTGTTTTTCTTTAAACTAAATCAAATTATTCTCTCTGACTTAACATTGAGCTCTCCGGATTTCATCATCCTTGGGATTATCCATACGGATTACCAACATTTTCAATACTTGAAGCAATTGGAAGCATTTCATTATTTTCATTGTAAAAGAAGTACATTTTAATGATTATTCTAATAGTGCCAGCAGACACGTTGAAATTCTTTTCTGAATAAAACTTCGTAAATATGCTTCCATTGATGAGAAATTATATATGTGCCTATTTTTTTTTTTAAATCAGTTCACCCCAAGCAACGTGATAATGCTACTAAAACGCAGAAGAACAAGGGTTAAACCTCTACCCCTTTTCAAAAGACCTGGAAGAAGTGTATGCTAGACGATAGACGAACCTATTTGCTCCTATTAATAACCCTTTGTAGATGGAGCCAGGAGTTCTCAAAGATAAAACTTTCTCGATAACGACTTCATGATGAACTGATTTTAAAGTAAAAAAAGTTAATATCTCATCCGTTATAAGATCTTTAAATTCATAATTTTCTAGGATTTATTCATTTGTTCTCGATATAATTACAAAATAAATCTATCAGGTCATCCCATAAGTTCTGTCCGAATTTTGAATAAAGAAAACAAGTGACCAAATGTTACATTTAATTACAGATTCAATCAAAAATGTATTTTCCCTGATTATCTATGACTTTCTTCCATCTATTAACATGCTTACTAATTCCATTACTGTAAAATTCTTTTAGATTTGATTCGAAGAACTCACAAATGTCAGTTTAACCTCTTCCTGTGTTACAAAAGCTGTTTCTTCCAAATGATTCTATAACCTACGAAACAAATGGTAGTCTGAAGGAGCAAGATCGGGAGAATAAGGTGGATGAGGAATTTTCTCCCAACCAAGTTCTTCGTTCTTTTGTGACGTGATTCTTGCTGTGTCGCGTCGCGCATTGTCCTGATGAAACATCACCCCTTTTCGATTCACTAGAGCAGGTCCTTTTTCCTCAAAGCTTGGTTCAAACGCTCTAATTGCTGACAGTATATTTCAGCATTAATTGCTGCATTAGGTGGTAAGAATTCAAAGTAGATTATTCCTTGGCGATCCCACGAGATTGAAAGAAGAACCTTTTGCCCATGAAGTTCCCTTCTCGGCTGTGGCTGGGGTCCTTCCCCTTTACCAAGCCACTGTCTATGACGCTTAACATTTCGATAAAATATCCATTTTTCGTCGCCAGTCTCAAGTCTATCCAAAAAAGGTGAAACAAGTTGGCGAGAATGGAGAGAATAGCAGGTGTCAACTCGGGATTTGAAGTTGTTTTCAGACAATTCATGAGGCACCCATTTTCCAAGTTTCGGAAATTTCCAAGTTTTTGAAGATGACAATGAACAGTTTTATGTTTTGAACTGAGAACTACTGCCAATTCCTCAACTGATAAAGCAGGATTTTCTTCAAGGGTTGCTTCAAGAAGCTTTTAATCAAACTCAACTGGACGTCCGGTTCGATCTTCATCTTCAAGGGTGAAATCTCCACCTCTGAATTTTGCAAACCATCTTCTGCAAATTCTTTCATTCACACATTCCTCTCCATAAACTGAGTGAATGTTTCTAGCCGCTTCGGCTGCTGAGTTTCCTTTCTTGAACTCATAAAGCATTATGTGCCTCAAATGATTCTTGGGTACTTCCATGTTAGAAGGGTTTTAACCAAACAAAATTTAATTTTATTATTCCCTGAAATAAAATTTGATCAGTTTAAATGCATCTAAACATAAAAATAATGTTCAGCCCCATTAGACATTATAAAATACTCTTTAAATTTCGTTCATTTTAAAAAAAGTTAAAATTCGGACAGAACTTATGGGTTGACCTGATAAATTCCCTGCATTCTTACATCATGAATTTCTATGTTTCTTTTTATATATTTATTTGACTTTAGGTATCTTTGGCATGGGAAGGATCGATTGACTGATTCGTTTTCTACGCTCTGTCAACCCTTTGAAGGTTATTTAAAGCCAGAAAATATTTTTAGATAATAATGGCTTAGTGATACGTTGGAGTAGTGGATAGCGGCTCGGACTGATGAATCGGAGAGCCGAGTTCGAATTCCAGTCGAGTCCATTACATTCGCTTGGGGAAACTATGAATCCTTTTAATCTCCCCTCAGAAATAGACAGAACCGAACAAGTCAATCCTTTGCAGAAGAGGTGACATAATAATGGATTCGTGGCGCAATAATTTGAACGGCAAAGTCAGAATATTGCTTTCTTCTCTAAGGTGGGCATTTTTCATATTCTTTACAAGAAGAATATTTTGTCGAAAGGTCAGATTTGTGGTTACTAGTATGTAAATATCTCACTATGTCACGCACTATGCAAATGTCGGATTGACAGGAATGAAATTTCGAAAATTGGATCAAAGACCAGATTTAGTTGTTACCTTGGCCCTTGAGTAAAAATGGTGAAAACGGTTCGCTGCTGGAGTTCAGCATTTGGCCACTGTTCATTGGCCCCTGCAGCTTATTGTCTCTTTAAAGAGATGATTGATTAACTGACATGTTTCAGAGGCAATTGGCGTTTATTTCATTCAGATTTTGCCTGAAGAGAGATTATCTCTGTCGGTTAAAAGCGTTGGACATGATTTAAACCGTAGAAGGTAAAAGTCTTTCCACGCAGGCAATTTAATATTGGTCCTCGGCGACTAATTGTGGTGAGATGGTCAACAAGTTTAATTGTAGTTTTTGTAGTTTTTCACATTAGCCATTGTGAAGATGCGAAGATATGAGCACTACAGATGTGAAATGGTGGATACTACAAATGTTGATTTATTGATTGATTCGTTTTCAAGATCTTTTCGAATACTCAAAAAAAGAAAAATACAGAAACAGTTTTTATGGACAGTGACAATTATAGTTAACATATTTTCCTGATGCAAGTCAGGGAACGACGCGTTTCCATCTTGATATATACTGATTATTGCTTTGCTTATTTAATATCGCGATATAACGAACTGCAACAGGAACTAAATATTTCTTACTAGGGTGTGATTGATCTTTTACGGATTATCAACCCTTTGCGGGTTATTTAAAGCTAGAAAAATAGATTGCAAGAACTTTTTGGAAAATAATAATGATTACTGATAAAAGTGTTACTAATTAACCCATAGTTGGGAGAGAAGAGTCAGATTCATACATTTTGCAAGAGTATTTGGGAGCGAGCGAGTATAAAGAACAGAAACCGGAAGTGGAATCCGGTTCTCCGATTAACTCTTCATCCATACAACCAAGTACATAGCATCTGGGATTCCCAAGCGGTCTCTAATCAGACTTGACGTTGCTTAAATTCTCTGATCTTACGACAACAAGTGTTTTAATGTGATCTGTCTGTAAGTCAGCACTGGTGTGAGGATATGGACAGTAATCATCTATGGGTTAAATATCACATCCAAAATGAATTTACTAATGGAAAATAGTTTTCCTGCTTTACTCCCATTATGCATTATAATATATATATATATATATATATATATATATATAGCCAACCTTCCCTGACGATCCGCTTAGGTGATACCTTGGTAGGTTTGTCTGGCTCTCTAGGTTTAACTAGGTCTGCTCTACTCATTGTATTGAGCACTTTATTTAGTTGTTTTGGGTCCTCGCATCGGATTTTTTTTCTTTGGGCCTTAGACTCGTATGTTGGACGATTATTGTCGGTTAACATACATGTTCTTGTTTCTTTCTTTTTTTATACATTTTTCCCCTTTGGTATTGGTTTGTTTATTTGCAAATCAAGACACTGAAGGTTTTCCGAATGAGTATAGTTTCTCATACTTATAAGATTTCTGTTAAGAATACATACATGTCTCTGTATAGGGGTCTTCAAAATTAGGGACAGTGTACGTACCAGTTCTACCAGCATTATAATTAGAGAGAGAGAGAGAGAGAGAGAGAGAGACAGACAGACAGACAGACAGACAGAGAGAGAGAGACAGAGAGAGTGGGGGATATATAGCGAGAATTATATTATTTGAGAAGACACACCGTTTATTTTTTAAGTAGTATATTTATTTATTTTCATCTATCGGCATGTATATGCGAAAAAATCTTATGAAAAAAATAGTCTTTTCACCCACGCTTTTCATGGCGGTGAAGTCTATAGCACGTCTGATTTCCTCTGGAGAGACGCAGGTTCGAATCCCACCGAAGAGCGCATATTCTCTTTAATCAATTCCCCGCCAATTATTATGGGGAAAAAAGGTTTCATTTTCAGCTGATTTTTTTTCTTTTTAATATACTAAGAAACTTGAAGTACCCGAGTAGTGGCTAATACTTCTACCAGACGTATAAGTTGACAATTTGACCTGTTTCAAGAAGGTGACAAAAAGAATTAAAATCGACGTATAAACACGTCTGTAGCTAGTTTCGGAATGTAGTTTTGTACGTGTTTATTCGTCTTTGTCTGAAAACGTATCTACCTGTAGACACGTAATTTTTTTTCCTTTAGTCAAACGTATATATAATTCAGTAAATATACAGTATATTTCTACCCCAGAGAAAAGGTTAATATGATTATTTAGATCGGTAGACGAAAATAAGTATATTGTTTAAATATAAACGGGACGTCTACTCAAATACAGGTATCAACTAAAAACACTTTTCTTCTTTCTTTTTTTCTTTCTTTCATTTTTCTTTCTTTCTTTCTCTTTCTGTCTCTCTGTCTCTTTCTCTGTCTCTGTCTGTCTGTCTGTCTGTCTGTCTGTCTGTCTCTCTCTCTCTATATATATATATATATATATATATGTATATTTTTTTTAAAGTAAAAACAGACCACTTTAAGGTTCCATGTAATAAATTATTTCACCAGAGCCCTTTTAAAGGACTGCGGATCATATGTGATATTTGCAAAGGGTGTGTATACAGTATATGACAGAGCAAGATCTTTAATATTACCTTCAAATATTACCCCATATTAATTTAACTAAAATTTAAGTAAAAGAGATTACCTATCTAGAAACAGTTACGAGTTAAATTCATGAACAAAATTCAAACGGATAGAGATGTCAACTTAATAAGCAATAATAAAATTTTTAAAGTGATTAAAAAAAAGATTACTAGAAGTAAACGTATATTTTAAAATAAAATTTTATTCTTTTAATGAGTTTCTGTGAATATTTTTCTAATCGACTATTTCATAGAAAATCCCCAAAATTCAAAAAAAAATTTAAATCACTAACAAATATCAAATTAAATTATTTGTAGACAGTTTAGAGACATTCAAATTTATATCAAACATTATAATCTTTATGAACCCCCAAAATAACACGTTCAAAGTAAACCAAAATAACAGCGTCTGTTTCTAGCCATTTTTTTTTTTTACAAAGAAAATTAGTGACACCTTCTCTCATTACTTCCTTCTCTCTTTTTCTCTCTATGGTTTTTTTTCTCCTCTACCCCTTCGATATCAATATATAATTTCCGTTAAGTTAACCGTTTAAATGTGTCAATATCTGCTAACTTACTCATGTCTTCTCTCTCCCCCCTCATTCCTCACTTCGTTAATTTACATATGTTTAATACGGCCCGTCAAAAATGTTTAAATTTTCTTTTCATTTTTTGTTTGGAAGTGAAGTCAGATGATGATGTTTTTCATAAACTATGAAAACTATAAACTATATATATATATATATATATATATATATATATATATATATATATATATCATAAATTTACATACGTATGTATAATATGTAAAAATTATAATAAATAATTATTGACCTACTCTTGGTATTGAGCCCTCTTTTTGAATTATTGCTGAGAAGGTTAGAATTTATTCTATTTTTGTTCTCATTACATTCGAGATATATATATATATATATATATATATATATATATATATATATATAAAGCGATCATTGAAGTCAACACTTAGTGGCGACAGGTCGTTTCATGCTAAACACAATTGTCAGGCCGGGATTGCGTTTAGCATGAAACAGCCTGTCGCCTCTGAGTGTTGACGTTAATGTTCACTTTTATATTTACACACACTCTATCTCTGATATTGAGCACACCCTAAGACTATATATATATATATATATATATATATATATATAAAAGTGAACATTGATGCCAATACTTAGAGGCGACAGGCTGTTTCATGCTAGACGCAATCGTCATGCCACGAGTGTTGTTATTTTGCTCGACTATTTATATATACATACACACACACACACACACAAATATATATATATATATTTACACACGCTCTATCTCTATTGACCACTTTATCCCATAAATACAGCAAGCCTTAAGAGTATACACACACACACACACACACACACACACATATATATATATATATATATATATATATATATATGTATGTATGTATATATATATATATATTCCGTAGCTGTATGGTCCTTTATGCAAAACACTTTCTCGTCGCTGTTTTAGTGTCAGCTGAATGGAATAGGTCCATGTTAATGGAATAAAATACAGCATTATGATGAAAATAACTTTGAAATCAGACCGGCTTCATATGGAAGAACTATACAAAACAATATAAATAGCTCATGAATATTAATCAATTAGAAATGGTTGAGGTTATTACCACATTAGGATAAAGGGATTGTACAAAATTAATCCTTGTTTCAAAATGATTCAATTTCTTCGAATCTGTAAAAAGCTAGCAATTCAGGCAATTCAAAATTAATCCAATACTGAATCTTAAGAATTAAATTCCAGTCTTTCAAATCCTTGAAAATGATCCTTGGATGAACGTGGATTTAATTTGAGTTCAAATAGTCTTTGATGTTAAACCCAATTTAACTCAATGCCGGTTAATATAAGACTTTAGTATAATTCTATTCATACAGGAAAAAATAGTAATTGCATGACGCTTTACAACACCCAGAGACACGTATTTTCGAATTCCGTACTTTAAATTGGATGTCCTATTCGTGTAGCGTTTACCATCACGAAGAAAACGTCAAACCGAGTTCGAATTCCGACTGAGTAGTTTGTAAAGGTATACGTATTCGTGTCTTCTTCTCAATAAAAAGGGCTTCTTGGTTGATATGGCAACCAGTTTAGAAGGTGGAACACTCTTAGATCAAAATCATTCTGAAGAAGAAGGCATTTCGTCAGGGCGTCCTGCCCAGAACACATTACTGGCTGCAGCAACCCGAATAGGCAATGGAAATTGTGGCGTCACGTGACCCGTTTTTTTTATTTACCTTGCTGTACGATTATTAATAATTATATAACGATTCTGATGACTTACATATTTTTTCAAATGAAGATCGCTGATCCAAGAAGAGAGGATTATTTTACTGCTAGAATCTACCCAATACAAAGCTTGAGAGCCAGTCAAGCTTGAGCGTTATTATTATACTACTTATGGGAACTGAGCTGCGAGATATGAATGAAAGAGGATGTGGGAATCAGTAAAGATTATGGGGATAACAATTGACTTGAAGAGATTACGATTGTACTGTTCAATGAAGAACCCACACAGGAGCCTGTTCCCCAGAATCATAGTTCTTGAGGAGGGATTGCTTGGCGGAAATGTTACGGTTCGAATCAGGTGAAATCATGATGTCGGTAAATATGGATAGCAGAACATGTCCTTGCTATAAATGGCTGATGTGTTGAAAAATGTAGGTTCATATAAACATCTGCCCTAAAAATAGCGACCGTGTTGCGGCGTTGTGTCTATGGCTAAGAGGCTGTGGAATGTAGAATAAGTGTTGCTTCCAACTGTCTGCATGTAAACCTACAAGAGGCCTTAATCTGTGCTGAAATACATATGACGCCCGTTTCTCTAGGTCTGCTGATGTATTAAAGATTATTGCGCAAAGATTCTTTAGAAAAAGAATGATGAATCTCGGGTTGTTACTTTGGACATCTTGAAAGCGTTCGGCATAGCAGTCTTCTTCACAAGAAAAGTTATGATCTCTCCGAACGATGTTTTTTTACCTGATTCAGTCTATTTTAACAAATCGTGAAATGGAAGTCCCCTTGAATGGCCACTCTTCTAGATCCTTTTGTACAAATGCATATGTTAACCATATTTCTAGCCTTGGTCTCAAATTAACGACCTTCCTGATGGCATCACCAACGCTTTATACACTGCGCCATGTGTCCTTGAAATTAACAGAGGGAAATTAACAGATGTTAACTGGCATCCATCAAACATGGCACGTGGAACTAAAAGAGTAGACACCATTCCAACAACCTGAAGAAGGCCGGAGCGTACAACGGCCGAAACGTTGTAATAAATATGGCGATAAAAATGAGGACAATAGTCCGAATAATGTAAAAACTGCACATAATACCTCATCTCAGAAATATAGACAGATACTGAAAGGCCGAAACGTTGTAATAAATATGATGATAAAGATGAGGACAATAGTCCGAATAATGTAAATAATGTACATAATACCTCATCTCAGAAATATAGACAGATACCGAAAAGCCGAAACGTTGTAATAAATATGGCGACAAAGACGAGGACAATAGTCCGAATAAGATAAATAGTGTACATAATACCTCATCTCAGAAATATAGACAGATACTGAAAGGCCGAAACATTGTAATAAATATGGCGACAAACATGAGGACAATAGTCCGAATAATGTAAATAATGTACATAATACATCATCTCAGAAATATAGACAGATACCCATTTGACAATTTCCTAGTGACATTGGTCAAATTGTTTTCCTTTGACTGTAATATTCCACCTGATCATAAAATCAATTTTAGTAACGTTATATTAGTTGTATTAGGCGTTTTCTTATTCGGAAACATTCGGCATTCATCGGTCAAGCACTCAGTGAAATTGTTTTCCCAAGTTCAGTAACAGTTATCTCTCTTTCTCGTATTGATTAGCGTTTCCTTCCTGACCTTTTGTTGGAATCAGTGTGGTAGTAGTATTATGCCATTGTTATGTCTCTATTCGAGTTACAGATGATATCGATCTATAGAGACCATGGATTTGCCTCCGAAGAGTTATGACCTCTCACGGGTGCAGAAGAGATTTTTATGAGATATCGGCAGTTGCCCATGTATCACGTCTCCCTTCTTCATGCCACCAATGTTGACCAAGAGAAAGGTAAAAGCCAATGTAACTTGGAAACCGCTTCATCAGAACGAAATAGAACATGACTATCTTAGGGGCCCTGACTCCCATTTTGAATTCAGAGTTTTCTTTTTCGTCGTCTGGTTGCCAACCATGGCTACAGATCCCAGATTGCCTTAATATTTAGTAGGAGGTTTTGAATTCAGAATTTTCACTTCTCCTAGACAGGTTGCCAGCCAAGGCTAAAGATGCCAGTGTCTGACGGAGGTGGAAAGGGAGAGAAGAAATGGATTCATAGATTTCCCAAGGGTATAAGCACGTTAGTGAATGTAATGAACTCGACTGGAATTCGAACTCGGTTCTTTGATTTCTCAATCCGAAACGCAATCTATTAGGACACCGTGCAAGTCTTTTATGCGCGACAATTCATCTGTGGTTGACTGGGGCAGGCAATGTCTTGTAAACTTTAATGCCTCCAAAACGAAACTTTACTCACCACGGAGAACTCTCCCTACCTCCCATCAGAATGGCTGATTCCCAACTCTTTGAGAGTGCCTCGTTACGCCTGTTTTCTCTCACGCGTATCCGCTGACATGAGGTGGAATAAATATATTGGATCAGTAGCTTCATCTCCCGCAAGGAAAGTTGGTTCTTTATGTCGTGCCAGAATTCTTTTCTCGTCTGAATCCATCCTTCAAATCTATAAATTAACCATCCGTCCTTGCATGGAATATTGTTGTCATATATAGCCTGGTGCCCTCGCTCACTGGGGTAGACTCTTCTACTTCCACGTGCCATGTTTAATAGATGTAAGTTATCAGTTACAGCCACCTGAGGAAGACCGGAGCGTACAACGGCCGAAGCGTTGTAATAAATATGGAGAGATGAGGATGATAGCCCGAATAATGTAAATAATGAAGAAATAGTAATTGTATTTAGATAATTCATTTCGACAGAACTAAATTCAACGAAATCGTACTGAATGCCTCGGAGGCAAACTTAATTAAGGCCAAAGTAAAAATCTTATGAATATTTATAATCTGTAATGTATTTCTCTCTGGGTTAATCTTCATCTCCAGCCACACACAAAAAAAATACAAATGCCTGTTTTTGACCAAATGTTCTTTGCAGAGATCTTAGAAGTCACCACTTCTTATGTTATTATTTCATGGTTTGAAAAAGGTCGTTTAGCTACTTGAGAAAAATCCATAGTTTTATCAGATCCTATCTGTAAATCCACATCTCCGCCATTTCGAGTCTTTTCATTTTCTATAACTACGGTTCCCAACCACAGGGCCGCGGACTGGCACAGGGCCTTGGACGCACAGAAAGAATAAAAACTTTTTTTTTCTCCATTTTATTTACTATTGAGCTCTTGCTTGCGTTTTGTTCAATACGTTGTGGAGTAATTGGATGTCGGCTCTGAATGAGAAATCGCAGAGCAGAGTTGGAATATCTGTTGAGTTCGTTACACTCACTTGCGTGTAACTATACTTGATAAAAGTATAAAACCATCTCATCCCCTCTAGCTTTGGGTTAAATAGCAGGACAGATTGGGTTCTACAGCCTAGATTGGCAACCAGTTGACCACAGAAAGAAATCATCCACCTATTCAGTCACGCATCGAAAGAGTCATGATCACCCAAGCGTGTATAAAATATGACATTTACTTGACTCCCTATGCGCGTAATCGACACCGACCCCCGGACCACATAAAAATTGTCTTGCATGACACCGGTTCGTGTCGAAAAAAATTTGGGGGCCGCAGATCTATAAGAAATTGTCCAGCATTCACCAGCATATAAGAGGATAGATATACATTTTAAAAAAATCAAATCTTTCACCCACTGATTCTTTGATGTATTATTGGATTTCTAGCCAAAGCAATACTGGCCTGATTGTTGCAGTAAATAATTATTGGCTCAGTTATTACCAGTGTTGAAATTGCTTTTATTAGTAATTTAAGAAAAATAGCCTCTTGTGTTCCTTTTGGCAATGCAATATATCCAGCTTCACAAGTAGAAAGTGAAATCATTCGCAGTTTCTTCGATTTCCAACTGATTATTGGGTTACCATCTGCTAGCTTAAAGCAATAGCATGTTATACTCTTACGGTCTGGTGAGTTGGCCCAATCAGCATCACAGAATCCTTCCAGTTTTAATGGTTTATCTGATTGTCGAAATACTAGGCACCGACTTTTAGTTCCCTTTAGATAACGTAATACTTGCTTAGCTCTTGTTAAATGTACAGTCTCCGGTTTATTTAAGTTTTGGGACAACTTAGTAACCGTATAGCAGATATCTGGCCTGGTTGATGTCATCACGTAAATAAGACTTCCGACCAATGTTCTCTATTCTTTCTCACACGCCGCTTATACCATCATCATTATTCATAATTGTGTTTAAATCCATTTCACATGGATTAGTTCTTGCTTTACAATTTTGCATGCTGAATTTAGATAAGAGCCTTTCGATGTATCTAGATTGATTCATTGTAATAGTGTTGCCTTTAAATTCGAACTGTATACCCAGAAACGATGATAGTCGACCCAAATCGGTCATTTTCAGTGGCCTAATATTTTATGCCAAGTTCTTAAGTCGTGCGTGGCTGTCTTCGCAGACGTAATACTTTTCAAATAATACAAGCGTCCATTTTGCTGTATATTAAATTCAGTTCTGTCTGGATATATTAATTTTGAATTGTCACGGTGAAAATTGACTTTAATACCAGTTTTAAATCCAGATTGTACCGAAAAAAAATATTTTGTTTAAATTTAAGAATATATAAAGCCCTTTTTTAATAAACATTTACAAATATTTCCTTTTGTATTTCGTAGATAAATACAGGCATCGCCTCTTTTTAAAATTAAATTATTAGCTCTGATCCCGTCAGCTAACTCGATAACATGTGAGTCGGGCTCAAAATTGGTGTCAAAATTAATAAATTTTGGTTCATCTGTAATTACATGATTTGTCGCACCCGTATCGACTAGGTACGACCTATAACCATTGGTGACAGTATCTTATTCAAAACGAAAAAGCATATGTTCGTCCATTCAAAGAAGTTTTTACATTTTTACAAAAAATCATTCCGTGTATAATATTTTGACATTTTGCACGGACATTTTATCACAACGAAAACAAACGATATTTCTTTTAGTATTGCTATTTCTGTTATAATTCTTGTAATAATTGTTTTTAAAGCCCGTGTTCTTAATATCATAATTCCTAGTCTGATCGGTTTGAGGGACTAGTTTTCTGAATTTTTTAAAAAAAAGACGTTCTCAGTTGCATTACGTTATTGCCTTGATTTTGGGGGGGTACACATTTTTCAGTTTCTTCATAGCTACGTAACGCAATTTTAAACTCAGTGAAAGTTAGTTGTTTATCTTTTTGAGTTATAACTGTCGTGAATGGTTTGAATGACGGTGGCAAACCATTCAAGACCATGGCTATTAGCAGCCCATCCGAGATAGTCTCACCTGCAATTTTTAAGGCATTTGTAACATTCTCCGCTCGGATGATATAATCAGTTATAAATTCATTTTCTCGTCTCTTTAATGCGGTTAGTTCAGTATATAAAGAAATAATTTTAGGCTTACCTTTTGAAAAGTAGTGTTCACGCAAAATTTGTAGAGCTCGCCTTCCGTTGTCCTTGGCCTCTCTCATTATTAAAGACAAACTACTGTCATTCAGGAATTGTATTAATTCAGCAAACACGTTTGCATTTTTTGCATAAAATCATCATCCCCCTACTGGTTGTCTTCGCAAAGGATGATTTCATGGAGTTATTGTATTCTGAGGTAGCCCAAAAACTTCGTCTTCCACAATTTATATCTCAATTCATTCCCGTCAAAATATAGTCGTGATCTGGGCTCATAACCAATGTTATTCATCATGACGGTTGTCTTCGAGTATAGAATCCAGAGGTTAGCAGTGAATATTTCGAAGACAGTAGGAAAGCGTTGTTCAGGTTAGCAGTGAATATTTCGGTAAAAGTTGCAGAGCATAGTTCGTCCTTCTGTTCCTCTTCGCCTGACAAGCTGGACTGGACATTCGGGTAGAGTGAAGAAAAATGGCCGCCTTTATACACGACGGATTGAATGTTCTACGTTAACCTTCTATTGGTAGACTATAAAGCGAGTCAAGGCATTTGGACTAACTCACTAGTTATATATATATACATACATATACACAAAAAACTGTAACACATATTACGATATTTACCTGCCTCTCCACGAGGTAAGATGCGGAACAATGCTAAATTTAATGTGGGGAGATCCGAGTCCGTGGGCTGGGGCAAAGATTGCCCGTAGACCCCGCATAGGCGGGATCGGCGTTCTGTCTACCTACCCTTGTTTGCAAGGGAATATTGCATTCTGTTTAATTTTGTTTGGAGTATTACACTGATTTTTTCAGCTAAAAGTTCTACTATTTAACCCATAGCTGGAGGAATGAAATGGAGATGGCAACGATGATAAATAGTGTTGTAACCTAGAAAGGTTTGCTGAATAAGGAATAACCAAAACGGAGGTTGGAAATGAAATGGTAATCTTTATAACATCAAAAAAATACAATACTCACCAGCGGCATGAAATAGGTAAACCACTGCTAGTGGTGGACTACATAGACAACATATTACACCCCACTTACAATAGTGTTCAACTCATTTATGAGGATTGGGACATATCCATTAGTGTTCATATGTACGGTATATAACTCTTTTCTTAAACACAAGCCGTTTATGCAACTCGTATTATCACTTGTCATATTTACTAATCAAATGCATCAAAACTTTCATTCGCTCTAATTATTATGTATGGTGATATAATAAATTCAGGCCGTAGAAAAGATGAAACAAGAACATTTGTATTAGAATTAGATTTAACACCTTAATATAGCATCACTATAATCACAATATAGTTACTGTTCATAGGTGGAAACAGAAAAGAAATATATATATATATATATATATATATATATATATATATATGTGTGTGTGTGTGTGTGTGTGTGTGTGTGTGTGTGTGTGTATGTGTTTTAACTTAGAAAGGATTACTAAATGAGGAATAACAAAAACGGAGGTTGGAAATGAAATAGTAATCTTTCTAACATCACCAAAATACAATACTCGTCAGCGGCATGAAGTAGGTAAACCACTGCCAGTGTTGGGATACTTAGACAGAATACTACCTCCCCGCAAGTTACAAACGTATTTATAAGGATTGGGACATACCAATTAGTGTTCATAGGTACGATATATAACATAATGTAATGTATATTTTTTAAATATTTTTTTTCTTTTAGAAAGCCTCCACAAACTCTTATAAACCATTTTCTACACTCTTAAACAGTTTTTAAACATTTTAAAATCCTTCTTGATGTCGCTGTATTCATTCATGCCGTAATGGCGGCCAACAGCCGCCTAGATTGTCCCGTCCTTCAGCATATCGAGGAGTTTCACCTTCTCCGCTGTAGTAAGCATTTTTCCTCTGGGTTCACTGCCAGAAGTTCTTAGAAGGTGCAGATCGTTTGGGGGACATCGTATAGCTTGAAATAACTGAGCAGCGTGGGACGACGAAAGCTGGGATGCTGGGAACTGAGGCTGCGGTCATTAAGCCAATCGGCGTCGAGGATACTGAACAGCATGCCCTCATTGTCGTGCCTCCTCTATCGACCAATAGTATGGTATGTACGAAATCATCTGGGAAGACTAAACCAAATTTCGATCGGCTGCAGAAACCCGCGATATACCGAGGCAATCGCGATATTAATTTGCAGTGAATATTTTAAAAAATCCGTGATTCACTGAGACCGTGAAACGCGAACCGCGATATAGTGAGGGATTACTGTATATTCGTTGACCTTTATCAGGTGTGTGTGTGTGTGTGTGTGTGTGTGTGTGTGTGTGTGTGTGTGTGGTGTGTGTGTGTGTGTGTTTTATTCGGTATAAATTACAGACACTAAAATCAGTTATGTACAAAAATTTAAATATCTAGACAGTGTTAACAGAAGATCATGGTTCTCCAGAAGGCGAAAACAACGGCACTGAATTTCGAAGACGCATTGGAAAAGCAAAAGAAGCCTTTCAAAAGCTAAGCAAATTATTGAAAAAGAGTAGAAAGTTCGTTAGAAACAAGGAAAAGACTACTGGACTCTTATGCAATATCGGTCCTTCTATATGGCAGTTACTAGTTGACAATTACCAAGTGACTTGAAGCAACAGAAATGTTGTTCTAAAGAAAGATGCTGAGGATAACATGTGAGCAATGAGAAAGTTTTATTGAAAATCGAAAGAAATAGAACACTCACATTTAGAATCAAAAAGAGAGTGTTTAAATATCTGGGGAACGTAATGAGGAAAGAGGGCTTAGAGAAACTGATATTCACAGGGACATACTGATGACATGATGAGAAAAGCGAAGAGGGATTGGTAAAGATCTTACTGAGATTTAGAAAGGACAGGAAGTTGTGGAGAACCATGATCTTCCTTGTCATGAAAGATAAAGGCACGTGGAAGACGACCTCAGAAGATATTTAACAATTCTTTTTCATTTCGTAAACTCGAAGAAGATATAGACCCATTAGAATGCATTCTAACTCAAAGACACGTAATCGTGTGGTTAAGGAAGCCACGCGTGTGCAATTGTCGTAGAAATCGGAATGTAGATTAAACACCAGATAGAAAACAATTCTTAGAAAACTAATTTTATCAAAGGCCTCCAGTATTAGAAGTCAAAGCGAAGTCATTAAAAAAATTGGCATTGACATTGTGAATCTTTTATATTCTCCTAAAACAACATTAAAAAAAAAGAACCATCTCTTTGATAAGAATATATTGAATTCTTCCATACGTACGTTATCTTTACTAACACGAGACCGCCGCCTGACTTGCGATTCTGACGAACAGTTCTCGCTGAAGAAATGGAAAGAAAATAACAAGAAACATTTATTTATTTATATTTGGGGGGGTGTTATTTGAAGAACTCAGCCCATACTTAGTGAGGAATTAGCATTTTGTTAACCCCATTTGTGGGACATTATTTACATTATTCGGACTATTGTCCTCATCTTTTTCTCTATCAAAACTTAACGAACTGAACCCTTTATTTCGCTCACTGGGGTAGACTGTTCCACGTGCCATGTTTAATGGATGTTAGCTATCAGTTACCTTCTGTTAATTTCCCTCTGAAAGTTCTCCACTGCCTTAACCGGGTATTGAACTCACAGACTTTGGGTCCTGTCACTAACGCCTTTATCCACTGTGCCGTATGTTCTTGAGGCCGAAACGTTGTAATAAATATGGCGACATAGATGAGGACAATAGTCCGAATAATATAAATAATGTACATAATACCTCATCTAAGAAATATAGACAGATACTGAAGGGCCGAAACGTTGTAATAAATATGGCGACAAAGATGAGAACAATAGTCTGAATAATGTTAATAATGTACATAATACATCATCTCAGAAATATAGACAGATACCCATTTGTGGAATGTGGTAATAATTTCCTAGTGACATTGGTCAAATTGTTTTCCTTTGACTGTAATATTCCACCTGATCATAAAATCAATTTTAGTAACGTTATATTAGTTGTATTAGGCGTTTTCTTATTCGGAAACATTCGGCATTCATCGGTCAAGCACTCAAGTGAAATTGTTTTCCCAAGTTCAGTTACGGTTATCTCTCTTTCTCGTATTGATTAGCGTTTCCTTCCTGACCTTTTGTTGGAAGCAGTGTAGTAGTAGTATTATGCCATTGTTATGTCTCTATTCGAGTTACAGATGATATCGATCTCTAGAGACCATGGATTTGCCTCCGAAGAGTTATGACCTCTAACCAGTGCAGGAGTGATTTTTATGAGAGATCGGCAGTTGCCCATGTATCACGTCTCCCTTCTTCATGCCACCAATGTTGACCAAGAGAAAGGTAAAAGCCAACGTAGCTTGGCAACCGCTTCATCAGAACGAAATAGCACATGACTATCTTAGGGGCCCTGACTCCCATTTTGAATTCAAAGTTTTCTTTTTCGTCGTCTGGTTGCCAACCATGGCTACAGATCCCAGACTGCCTTACTATTCAGTAGGAGGTTTTGAATTCAGAGTTTTCACTTCTCCTAGACAGGTTGTCAGCCAAGGCTAAAGATTCCAGTGTCTGACGGGGGTGGATAGGGAGAGAAGAAATGGATTCATAGATTTCCCTAGGGTATAAGCACGTTAGTGAATGTAATGAACTCGACTGGAATTCGAACTCGGTTCTTTGATTTCTCAATCCGTAACTCGATCTATTAGGCCACCGTGCAAGTCTTTTATGCGCGACAATTCATCTGTGGTTGACTGGGGCAGGCAATGTCTTGTAAACTTTAATGCCTCCAAAACGAAACTTTACTCACCACGGAGAACACTCCCTACCTCCCATCAGAATGGCTGATTCCCAACTCTTTGAGGGTGCCTCGTTACGCCTGTTTTCTCTCGCGCGTATCCGCTGACATGAGGTGGAATAAATATATTGGATCAGTAGCTTCATCTACCGCAAGGAATGTTGGTTCTTTATGTCGTGCCAGAATTCTTTTCTCGTCTGAATCCATCCTTCAAATCTATAAATCAGCCATCCGTCCTTGCATGGAATATTGCTGCCCTGGTGCCTTCGCTCTACGTCTCGAGGTCCTCGACAAAAGCCAGAGCAGAATATGCAATGTGATAATGGGGGTTAATTGATAATAAAAAAAATTGCACATGTTCCTTATAATAAGGAAAAAACTTCAAATCATATGATAAAACGAAATATATATATATATATATATATATATATATATATATATATATATATATATATATATATATATATATATATATTAATTATAAATTAATTGATTTAAAATATGTTTTTTTTCGCTACACAGTTCTAACCAATCAAAATGGAAGCTAAAGCTCCGATTTTAATTATGTAATTAAATTAAAGACATTAGTTCTATTTTCATCCTCAAGCGAATTTCATCTTTAAAAAACATTCGCTTGAGGATGAAATAGAACTAATTTAATTACAAAATTAAATTCGGAGCTTTTAGTTTCCATTTTTGAAACATGGTTAGAACTGTGTAGCGAAAAAAAACATATTTAAATCAATTAATTTGTGATATTAATGCTCTGTAAATTTACATTGAGCACTATTTTGTAAAAACAAAAATATGTATAAGATCACCGGATTATATATCTTACTGTTCTTTCTTTTTATTCATATATATATATATATATATATATATATATATATATTTATATATATATATATATATATATATATATATATATATATATATATATAATGAAAATAAATCAACATCGGGACATTAGAAAATTGTCTTACGTTATATTCTATATTCCTGGGTGATATTATCAGAAGAAATATTAATATTAATCCACAAGTTGTTCAAATCAGTGTCTCGCAAACTTTTTCTTCTTTGTGAACCATTTTCGGTGCCATAAATAATTTCAGTCCCACATAAGCAGAAACACAAATTCCATGTCACAGGAACTACATTTTATTTACAAGAAGTAAAATGTAGTAGAAAATAGAAATCCTGACTAATGAGAACACTGCTCCTTTGTATATATCTATCAGTTTGTCAACTTGAAATTCCAAGACTTGATTTAGCTTCAGGCGTAAGTCGCCTCTCTTTTCAATCTGCAAGAAATTACGTTTCTTTGTCACCAAGCAGATTTGCAGAAAACCAAGTAAGAATGGAACAACTTTTTCAAAGAGCAAGGAGGTGGGTGGATATTACTTTCAGCCATCCAATCTATCCTTCCCTTTCAATTCTCCACAACTCCAGGTCCATTTTAATAATGTTGAGAATCACTGATTTAAACGAATATCCTAATCATTGTTGTTTTTATAACATTTTGGCTGATAAACTCTGCTTATCTTAAGATGAATAATTATTTTGAAAATATTTTATTCCTTTATATGGATTGGTCTAAATTAGTGCGACATAGTTTGTTTTTTTTTTTCACATACGAGGGGGAACCTGTAAGTCTGTATCCGCGAAGTAATTATTTTCTGAATTTTGATCTGACATTTTCAACTTATAATATTCTACAGGTACTCTTGTGTATCAAATAAAAGGGGCTATTAATGCATTTTTCTCTAGTACGTATCGTCTTTGTTACGGTACGCTTATTATCCTTAAATATAATACGCCCCCACCACACACACACACACACACACACACACACACACACACACACACACACACACACACACACATACAGGGTGTTCATAAAACTTTATAACTTTATTTGTATTTGCGATAGAAATAATTTGTAAAAAGGATTAGAAAAAATTAAATCTATCTTTTTTAATGTTTTATTGAAATTTTATTTAAGTTTCTACATGTCCTCCATCATTAGCAATACAATGGATTATACGATTTTGCAGTTCACGGAAAATATTTGCCAACTGATTTACAAATGCCTGAAATCACATTAATTATTTTTAGCTATACTTAAAACTAGGTACATTAAACTTTATAACATTTTTTACAGATTATTTCTATTGCAAAAACGAATAAACTTATAATTTTTTTAAAGTGCGCACGAACCTTAAGGACACCATGTATATATATATGTTTATTTATGAGTGTAAGAATTGAGGGCAGTGTGCAAAATCTTGACACGAGACACACACATTCACGTTCACACGCAAAAATCTACCGCGCTGACAAACTAGAAAGTAATCCCCTTCTTTCCTTCTCTCGGCGAACAACGATCAAAGCGAAAGTAGTGATGAAAAGAAACAGAAACGCAACTGCAAAGAAAGAATGAAAGAAAGAAAGAATGAAAGAAAGAAAGAAAGAAAGAAAGAGAGAGAGAGAGAGTGGGGTAATAGAAAGGGATAAAGAGAGGAGATAAATATATGTCAAACAAAACATGGCTGATGTTTATATTTTATCGCAGTTTGAATTGAACTTCATATAAATTAACTTTTCTTCTCGCAGTTCTGGATTGTAAGATCGACAATCACTAGCGATGATGTTACAATTTGTCAGCAAATTTGACTCTCAAGAACATCAAAGGTGTGCCACAAGAGTGAGTGTACATAAGCTTTGCGTGCGCACGCATACACACAAAATGAGGATGGAATACGGATATAATATGACAACAAAGATGAGGACAATAATCCGAATAATGTAAATAGTGTACATAATACCTCATCTCAGAAATATAGACAGATACTGAAAGACCGAAACGTTGTAATAAATATGGCGACAAAGATGAGGACAATAGTCCGAATAATGTAAATAATGTACATAATACCTCATCTCAGAAATAAAGACATATATATTTCCTAAGGTGTTAATAAATTGTACATTGCTCAATTATTAACGTTAACAATGAACTATTTTTAATTAAAAAATTCTACTTGGATTAAACGAAAATTACTTACAGTATAATACATATAACTTAAATACATTTCTTCTGAATTTTGACGGCACGGGTACACTAGTTTTTCAAATAATTTTCTTACCGATACCATTATTTAAGAATGACATTTAAAAAGAAAATACCTATTTTTCGAAACAACTGATCAACGTACGACTAATAATTTTAATTTCTATTTTATTTCACGTTAATTAAACTTATATGAACATTTCGAGCGGAATTCTTCTTTGCAGCAAGATGCTTATTTTATTTTAATTTTTAAGTGGAAGATTTCCCACCGGCATGATTATTTCAGACGTTGCTTTGACAAAAGATTAGCGTGACGGTAATCGTCTTGAGTATTGGAATTGGTTCATATTTGGACCAAGTCGATTGCGTTCAATGTCGCGCTCATGGAAAAATTATACATAATAAGATTTGTGAGATAGTTTAAGAATGTCATGAAAAAAGAAGATACATATTTTTACAAACGGCAACATATCTACTTGTTTTTTTCCGCTAGAAGCCTACACGAAATCCAACATGCTTTTAAACGGGCATAGAGTATTTTTGAACATTTATTGTTGGGCTTTTTTTAATGCCATGTACCGTCAAGATGTAGGTCATCATGGCCTTTCCACAGGATCCTTTTTTTTTTATTTATCCGTAAATTGTATATATTTATTGGGTAAAATAGTGGTTTCTTGTCTTTTTAACGATTTTGAATTCAGAGTATTGTAGAATACTCTTCTTTTATTGTCCTCACTAAAGTATTCTCATTCTTCTCAATACTCAGTAACACTTTGCGTCTTAGTGGCATGATAGCCTTGCTCTGGGGTGTAATGGTTAACAAAAAAACAACAACAAAAAAAACGCTACCCACAACATTTACTGTCTCCAAAACAACACTAACCAGTCAGCGGCGTCAAACAATGACAAATATTCAGCTCTATCTCTGAAGTTTAAGAGGACATTTACAAAATGTTCCTTCATCAATATTCTCAGTATGAATATGGTCAAATTGATTTTCTGGGTACCTACTGAAAAAAAATATGTTCCTTCACAACACTTGTGGTCTGTCCAACTCGCATCGATAATGCAAAAAAAATAAAAATATCAAAGATCACGTCTACGAGGGTTCCATGCAAATTCCATGTCGGACATGTCCGTTTTATTTTGACCCGTCGTTTATTTAAAATTGATTTTTTGATTGCCAGACCGTTTGTAAATATGCCGTAAGATCAACACTTTTAAAGAGAGAGCAAGAAAAAAAGAATTTGCTTCCGAAAAGACGTGAACACAGAGATGGTTAAGATAGCCTGTATCGTGAAAACTCTTTCAGAAAAAGGTCAGCTATATGTCGTGTATTTTGTAGACCAAACCAAGTTAAGATAATAAGGAAAATGTCGCTCTTGTTAACAATCAACGAGAATAACTGGAAGTAAGAACTGTCCATTTTTTTTACTTTTTTTATGTTTTTATTTCTATTTTATGTTAGTCGTTAATTTCCTTCTTTTTTTCTTTCACTTTTACCTGCATCAGTGCCCTTTACGGACTCCAAGCAAACGACATCTATGTTCTGAAGAAAGCTGTTCAAGACAGAAAAGTGGCACGGGAATTTCTTTTTTTTTTTCTTTTTTTGTGCAGTTTGACCTCTTCATCTATTGGCGAACTTGTGATATTTAAAGATGTTACAGGGCTCTGGGCCGTCTAGATTGACTTTTCGTAGGGGCTCATTTTCTATTTGACGGTAAATAGAACTTTTTTGATCCTGACTGTCTGTGATTTATTTATTTTTTTTTTTGTATTCATTCATTGAAAGTGAAATCTATTTTGACCTTTTCAAAAATCGCCAACAGAGGTAACAGTTTCCCCAAAGGTTGTCTTCTTCAGTGTGGTCAAATTCTAGAAGCTCAAATCAGACATCAATTCAATAAGTGCTGTGTAAATTCAATGCACATGTAAACTTTACATACCATAAGTACTTATGTATTAGTCAATATTGATAAATTTTATATTTTGATATATATATATATATATATATATATATATATACATGAATTATTCACACAAAAACTAATGCAAAGGTTAATGATTTAAATGGCGATACATCCATCATCGCAAACAATTCAAATAATATACAAAAACCTCCGAATCCGTTATGAATGAAATGATCCTTGTTTATATAAATTTCTGCCGTATTAATTCTTATTTTTACTACAAGCTTTAAATTTAAATCATTAACCTTTGCATTAGTTTTTGTGTGAATAATTCATGTATTTGTAAATTGATTGCACGTTCATCGTAATATATATATATATATATATATATATATATATATATATATATATATATGTATATATGTGTGTGTGTGTCTGTGTGTGCATATATATAGAGAGAGAATGAGAGAGATTTATATATATATATATAATATATATATATATATATATACTTGACTCTTCCGTCTAATTCGACGTATGAGGGTCAAGCAGATTAGTTCCTAGGAAACCGACAGTCTGACAACAGCTTTGTTTATAGTGGTGAAGGTTTTGTGCAGGATCATCCACACTTTTTGAAAGTCCGAAGGTACAGAGACCTGGTGCACTACATGCCACAGGATCCCCAAACGACCCTTCGCAGGTTTTGAATTCAGAGTTGTCCTTCTCCTAGACTATTCTAGTTGCTATCCAAGGCTATAGAACCAAGTCTGTTGTTGTCTGTTGCTATTTAACCATAGCTGGAGGGAGAACAAGAGGATTCACACGTTTCCCAAGGGTATTAGCACGTAATGTAATAGATTCGACTGAAATTCGAACTCGGTTCTCCGATTTCTCAATCCAAGCCGCTATCCACCGTGCCCTCTCTCTCTCTCTCTCTCTCTCTCTATATATATATATATATATATATATATATATATATATATATATATATATATATATATATATATATAGTGAGATAGATAGATTGATAGATAGATTGGGTCGTATAGCTAGTTCTATTTCCAGATGAGATCATTATATTGATTACGAGCTAATACCATTTGGAAAGGCATGAATACGACTCTTCTACCCTACCCTATCTTCTACGGGTAAATAGCAGGTCAGATTGGTTACACTGACTGAAGGATAAATTCAGAATTCCAAACCAGTATTGAGAAGTTTGGATTCCGTTAGGCAACCTGGCCAAGGAAATATCTCCAGTCTACGACCTGAATGGTTTACAGGTCGTCTGATATATACCTTTTATTTAACTTATGTCATTTATTTAGACAGCTTTAATCATATGAAACTGCCCATAAACTGAGCCCTTGTCGCACTTCCCGCCTGTGAAACTCCGTCCCGTTTCCTTACTTTCCTGAAAACTACAATCTTCAAAATTTTAAATCGCCATCATCTAACTTCCTGAAGCACTTTCAGCTTTCAGCTTTTACTCAGTCCTCCCTATACCAAGTCTTTTCTCTCACTTTCACCCTCAGTCCTCCCTATACCAAGTTTTTTCTCTCACTTTCACTCTCAGTCCTCTCTATACCAAGTCTTTTCTCTCACTTTCACTCTCAGTCCTCTCTATACCAAGTCTTTTCTCTCACTTTCACCCTCAGTCCTCCCTATACCAAGTCTTTTCTCTCACTTTCACTCTCAGTCCTCTCTATACTAAGTCTTTTCTCTCACTTTCACTATCAGTCCTCCCTATACCAAGGCTTTCCTCTCACTTTCACTCTCAGTCCTCCCTATACCAAGTCTTTTCTCTCACTTTCACTCTCAGTCCTCCCTATACCAAGTCTTTTCTCTCACTTTCACTCTCAGCAACCTCCGCTGCGTACTAGTGGCATTCCCTCTATTCTTCCTTTGGGTGAAATAATTTCAAAAATGTTCATTTTATAGTCAGGAAAGAACTAATTATTTCAAGGAGATCTGTGCATTAATGAACCATTCTGATTTTAAATGGAAATACAAAATTCATTACCTTCCACTTATTTAATTTTATGAAATCTGCCACTTAATGTTTATATTAGTTAAAAGCATGAGTGTTTGGAGAAATTAAATCATCAATTTCTTTTTTTTAAACAGGATCACAGTTACCGAAAATTCTCTGAGTCATAAAATAACAATGCAATAAAAATAAGACATTATTTAATTAGCAAATGTTTCAACTTCTTTTATGAATAAGACACATTTTGGACATTAGTGTCGTAAGAAAACAATCTTTGAATAATGAATTGTGAAAGAATTGTTTTCATTTAAAAAAAATAACTTACAATAATTTATAAAGTTTTAAATCATTAAAATTCTTTTAAAATTACTTTTTAGTTAATATTGTTATTAAATAAAACTATATTTACTAATCATAAATAGAAAAGCCTACTACAATTCATCAAATACCAATATTTTAAAAAAGAATTTTGATTTTTGTGTGTGTGTATAAACGTACCGATCTTTGTAAATACTGACGTCCGTACACAACATTATTAGAAATTAAGAGCAATAACTATAGTAAATTTAAAGCCAAACTACCTAAAATACAATAAAACATTATATTACGGGGAATATTTTCCTAAATTTTTAAGATTCCTTGGTTGCTGAAAATTATATAAAAAAGGTATATTTCTCAAATAAATGTGTGCATTAAATTGAATTTTACATATATTTTTTAACAATATTTTATGCTGGAAGCCAGAAGTCACAATACGTATTTAATAGCGTGTAGTACCCCCATTTTCCTGACGAATTGCAGCAACCCGACGTGGTTTAGTTTCCACAAGTGGCCATAAAACCTCTGGAGAGATGATTCTGCATTTTCGTTTCGATAGTTCTCCTCATCTTGATATTTGTAGATGCTGAATCTTGCGTGCGAATAGACCTCTCCAACATGTACCATCAATGCGCGATTGGGAGCAGTCGTGCGAACGCTGTGGCCACAAACTTTCTTCGGAAGTCTCCTCAAATCAAATCATGGTGGATCATACTGATGAAATGACCCATCGTTGTTTGGCTCGAAGGGGCTCATGCTCACAGTGCGAAGTCCCGGTTACCGTTCAACGACGCAGTCAGGCTGACCAGTGTATCCAACCCATTCTTCTTCTTCTTCTTCTTCTTCTTCTTCTTCTTCTTCTTCTTCTTCTTTTTTTCAATATTATTCATTATTACTAGATGGAGGTTACAGTATCACCGACAACACCGCCGAATAACGAGACAACACAGGACCGAGACAATCCAGCACTAGGAAAACATAACTTTTTTTTTTTAAATAACCTAATAAAAGTAAATTATTAAGGATTAACATCTTAATTAGTGAATAATTTTCTTCAAATAAAGATTTTTTTCTTTTTAATTATTTAAAAAAAAAAAATAAATAAATTTATTTTTTAATAAAATAATTTCACACATGAAAAATAATTCAATAAAACACGATCTACTTTATTTAAAAATAATTAAAAACAGAAAAAACAACTGATTCATATTTTACATAATACCTTTTCAAATGGCTTACTTGAGAAAATTATTCACTAATTAATATTTTAATCATTAATAAATTACTTTTACTTAGTTATGAAAAAAGTTAATTTCCTAATGTTGAGTTGTCTCAGTCCTGAGTTCTCCTGACGCTCAGCTGGAGGGTTCAGTCGGCGGTGTTGAGTTGTCCCTTCTCATTAGATGGTACCTAAACTGTAAAAATTTAAGTACAGTAATAGATTAGCGACAAGATCTCTTATCATTTTATATTTGAAATGGCTGGATAGAACCGTAAGTTCTAGGTGAATTTTTTTTTCTATCACACTTCTCGCTTATGGAATTCTCTTCTGGCGTCCTGCTTCCCAGTCAACTTTGATCTTCAAAAATTTAAGTGCAATATCAAACGTTATGTTATGCCTTTTTAATTCCTGTTCTTGTATTGTTCCCCCTCTCCTTCATAATTCTTTTTTTTTTTACTTTTTCTCATATTCTTTCACACTCAGTAACCTCTTGCATCTTCGTGACTTTATTGCCTGGCTTGGAGTGAAACTATTAAAAACAAGCTAGGTTAATTTCTTCTCAATGTTGTTGCTTGTTAAATCTAACATTAATTTTGATTTTACATGTAAACAAAAACCCTCACCTTTATTACCTTCTCCTACTCTATCTTAATTGTTTTAATACAAGACTCGAGAGGCACTCAACGTAGAGGGCTGCTGTTAAAATGCTTATGATAAATATGATGTGTAAAGGTACATTTAAATTATGTATTTTAAATATTATTATTAATACTGACTTTACATCATTTTAATATTGCCGCCTGGCGGATATTATATTTTCAGTATTATAATTGGATCAGTAGATCGATTCTTTCAAAAATGCCCAGAGCATCGAAGAGATTGTCTGAGTACCCACGGATTAGTGTTTCATTTAAACATGCATGATACGATGGGTGAAGTGGGTAAAGTGACAGCCATGATAGATACAGTTTTTGATTTGGGGTTCCAGTCTCCCCGGAATCTATTTTCGTTTTTTTAATATTTTTTGCTATTTAGTCTAGTGCATCCACCATCTGTGTTCCGATAATACAACCCCGACACATAGCACCCCCACCAAACAGCTATAAAAAAAGATGGAGCAATGTTCATAATAAATTAAGAATGCCGCCATGAATAATATTGACAGAAGCTTGTTATTTCAAAGGGTTTAAAAACCAGTTTACTTGGACTTTGGTAACTTTTCTCTATTCATTATTCTAAATCATGGCATTATTTGTAAGTCGTAAGCTTTGTCACGAATCAATATTACTCACGCAACCTTCTATAAATCAATCGTACCTACCTATCCAGATGTTAATATCTTTTTTTTTTCACTTAAATTGCAGGCACTTTTTGTTCATTCGTAATCAGAACATTATGCATTATCGATCACATAATCGATATCCACCTAAATCTATAAAAGTAAAACAGTTTTGAAAAAATAGAATGTGCGGTACTATAATGGAATATTAATACCCGTATTCATAGTAAGTAATAAAGCTGGTAAGGGAGGCAACTCTAAACAGTAGCTAGCAAAACTACAAGTGTTCTACAAAATTAGAAGGCAATATACTATGAATCCATTTGACCAATCGGCGAAAGCGTCTCTATAAATAATAAGCAAAATATGTCTTATATAATTTACGCAACTACTACAATTTTACGTAGACTAACTTGCCATTCAGCTGAATAAAGTATCATTAGATAAGGTATCAAAAGCATTAGAAGAATTACAATGAGCAAGGTACGATAATATGAATGCATTTCCTGAATCAGGGAAAGCATCCCTATAAATAATAAGCGCAATGTCTTCTATAATATTCTCAACTACTACCATTTCACGTAGACTAACTTGACATTTAGCTGAACAAAGTAACATTAGATAAGCCATCGAAAGCATTACAAGAATTACAATAAGCAGGGTACGATACTATGAATCCATTTGCCTAATTGGAGAAAGCGTCTCTATAAATAATAAGCACAATATGTCATATAGAACTTATCTAATTGTAATTGTTTCGTGTAGATTAACTTGCCATTTAGCTGAACACATCAAAACCCCTGCAAGAATTAAAATAAGACAAGTACGATACTATGAATTCCTTTACTCGATCAGGGAGTACATCTCTGCAAATAAAAATACAGTGCCTTATATGAGTTGCACGAAAATTTCCCTTTCACAGAAACTGAAATGTTATTTACCTCACAAAATTGCCTTATGAGATCATAAATTTCCACAAATTAATTTTTTGCATTGCTGTTCACCCTATACAAGGGCCAAGAGTCACATGGAGTATAGGGTTACAAAGTAAGAGGAACAGTTTATGGGGATATGTGGGAAAGATAAAGGTTAAACATAGACATTGAAGTTAAGATAGTAGTGATTGAAGAAACATCCTCTGTGGAGTTGGTTGCACAAAACAGCGATTCCTAGGAAGAAGTTTCTCTAATGGAACTTATATCTCACTAATGGAATACGAGAATTAGAATGTTACGATATTGTGTATTAATTTATCCATTCAGAGAGTTTATCGTTGTAAATAATAAAATTGTCCTATATAGGTTATACAACAACCTCTCTTTCACGGAGACTCACGTACCATTTATTAAGTGAATATTATTATTTACATTCATATTACGAAGAAACATTGAAGACTTCTAAAGAATTCTGATGTTCGATCTGATTTGGATAATTTTGTTGAGCCGAAATACTATTTTCGGGAGTTCTTTTTTTCTTAAGTTTATTCGGTTCGTACGAAAATGCTTAACTTCCTTATATATATATATTTTTTTTTTTTTTGGAAAATACTCAATGCATATTTCAGGTTTAATTTTTAGTCATATAGATACTTTAGATCATTAATAAATATGCACTATCGTTACAAGACTTAGACGAGAAGAAACTGAATATTGCTACCATATCTGGACTAGAGCGGCAAGATTCAGACTTTCTAAGCTAGATAGCGTTCAAAAGTGTCTACACATCCTTGTGGATGATAAATTATTTTCCACTTGACAACCAGCTTCCCACAGACGCAAATCAATCAATTAATCAAGCCAATACAATACGTTCATACAGCAACATCATTCAGTAACCGTCTACCTTGAGTGGCTCTTGAGCCTTGTATTAGGTGACCAATTACTAGCAAAATATAAGAGAATGAGAAAGATTAACTTTTGGTGGGAGTTAACGAATGGCTGACTATTAGATTAATGAGAACGAAACTTATATCTCCGAAGAATCAAATATAGGTATAGATAGATATGTAAATAGGGACTTTCACACACAAAAAAAAGCGTACCTATGGTTTGAGAAAGGAATTTTTAAAAGTGAAAAATCCTTCTTGAAATCCTTTAGTTTCAATTTCAAGCTAATCGATTAAATTCAATCTTTCCAATAATTAAAATACTTTGCTGTATTTCAAAAACTAATATAAATTGACTGGAGTTTTTTCCCGCTAAAATAGCTGATTAGCCACTTTCTTTTTATTAAGAAATCTTCCAAAAATAAAATATACTTTTCTGAAAAGCGAATTAATTAATCTGTTTTGAAACAAATATTATTTGCTTTAAATTTAAAATATTTTTGAAATGCAGTTTAAACCGAATGTCACTGTGTTTTAATCTAACAGTAGCTGTGTTGACAGCCTTATGACAGGTCTAATGTTCAACAGAGACTTTATCTGTAAAACATAATTTAAGGAAATGAGGTGAGCGTCTTCTCAGTAATCTTAAAAATTTAGGAAAATGTTCTTTGTAATCTATGTTTTATTGAATTTTACAAATGTTTGATTTAAATCTAATATAGTTATCGCTCTTATTTTGTGATAATGTCGTGTATGGTCGCCTGTTGATACACATAAAAAATTCAAAATTCTCTTTAAAATATTGGTGTTTGATGATTCGTATTATGCTTTTATATTAATGATTAGTAAATATAGCTTTCACTTAATAATATCATCTAAAAGGTTGAAATTAATACATAATTTTGAAAGATTTAAACTTAATAATTTTTTCTAATTGAAATTTTAAAATTGTTGTATAAATTCATTATTCATTGAAAAGGTTTTTTTCTTATGATAATAGTGTCCTTGATATATCTTATTTATAAAAGCAATTAAAAGATTTTTCCAATTAAATAATGCCATTCCATTTTTTATTTTATTTACAGATTTTCGGCAAATGGTGTTTATATTTAACAAAAACAAATTGATGATTTAAATTCTCCACGCAGTTCTGCTTTTAACTAATATAAATTTGAAAATGTTGAAATTGTAATATTCTCGAAATTTCAAAATATTGATTAAGTGAGGGTAACGGATATAAACAAAAACACATTTTTATGAAGAAATAATTTCACATTTTCTGAATAAGTCTGGTAATTTTAATTAAAATCTGGCAATTACTTTTATTTATCAAGAATTTGCAAAACAACGTGTTTTAAGCCCCAAAAGACGCTAAAATTACCCATACTAATCATTGTTGCCCCCGCTGACACAAGAAGAACAAGATTTTTAACTAAAATTTCGAACGTGTTAGAAATCATAAAATATTTTTAAAAAAATGTTTTGGTCTTTCCTTTTAATAACGTAACATTTTGACACTAGAAATTTGTTTTAGTCACATTTGGGTCCTTTTTTCATCGTGGTATGCACATTTTTAGAAAATCTTTCGGGATACCTATATTTAAGTAAACTAACTTTGGTTGGCCAAATCGATAGTGATTTCAGCAGCCATACAATAAGAAATGTTTGTTAAGTAGGTAGCGTAGGACTTATCGGCGCAAATATTCTCTTGAGAAAAATAAGGATCAGTCCACCCCCCAGCTAAGGGTTAAATAACTGTGCAAACTGCATTCATTAGGTGCTAGTCATTCTAAGAGAAAGAAAACCCAAACTGCCAATAAGAAACCATTCCATAAACTATACAAATTACCGTTGTCATATTTGGACGGGAACTAACCAATCCTCATTTTCCAGACTTGATAGCGTCCAAAAGCGTCTCAGATTCCTTACAGGTGACTAATTATTATCCACCCTCCAGTCTCTCTCTTACAGGTGGGATCTGCCAAGCCTCTCATTATCCTAACGCTACTTCCATGGAAAGTACTCGGACAAACTGCATTCCTTGGTTCCGCTAGGGTTAACATTCACGGCTTGGACCCGCCATACCACTTATATTGTAGCAAACCAACTATATTCCATCCGTATTCTATTGGTAAGGAGTAAGATCAGCTTCTTCACGCGAAGCACTCTGTGGAAACGACTCCCAAGAGGCTGTTTCCCCGATTGCTATAATCTCAACCTCTTCATGTCTAGGGTTAACTGTTATTCTCCTCTCCTTTCTGTATAAACTTCTGCTTAATGTAACCCTCTACCTCAACTGGCACCCGGGCCTTTGACATGGTGACCTTCACTGTACAAAAGAAAGAGATTCTCCGGGCAAGTAATGACCTACGTCCTGAAGGGACATGGTATAAAGAGCCCTTTTTTATTATCGGCATCCAATTTGTTTTTACAATTGATATCTTCACATAAATATTTGTTTTTTAATTTTTTGCTTTATGATCTAACTTAATATACTCATTCTCATTCTGTAGAACTGCATTTTTTGTGGCCTAACTCCTCTTCTCCATCTGTGAGGCGATTGTCCATCATTCTCTGCTACATACAAGATCCTATTGTAATGTTAATATTAGGCTTTTCCTTATAAGGAAACATTTGATATTTATTAATCGAGCAGACAGTGTTACTGTCGTTTAAAATTTATAATTTTTTTCTCTTAGAACATTTTTTGACAGGAAAATATATTTCTCAAATCCAATCGCTGTTATAGCTCTTTTCAGTATTGATGGGGTTTCCTTCGTAACATTTTATTTGAAGTAGTGTAGAATGTCAACATCCTTAATATGTAATTCTTTTCTCTTCAAGTTAAATGTGGTATCAATTTTAGTTATTGCTGTTATTGAAAGACCTAAAGTGAAGTAGTGTTTGTTATTTGGTAGAATTCATTATTTCTGATTCTGTAGCACCATGCCACAAATTTCGAAGAAGGATGGTTTTCTCCAAGATCCACTGGCTTCATTCGATGGAAAGAGACATTTGAACTGGTTTCAAATGTCTCTTTCCATTTACACTATTTGCATTGGTCAGACTCTTGTCCTCATCTTCATTGTCACATTCACAACGTTTTGTAAGTCCCAAACATTCATTCACTGATATACCCAAGAACACATGTGCCAGTGAATAAAAGCGTTGTTTAAAGTAATCCAGTGACTTGACATAAACGGTTGTAAGTTCAATACCTGGCCACAGTAGAGGTGAGCAAAAACCTTGAGTGTTGAATTACTAAAGGGAAATGACTAAATATGCGTTATCCAGAAAAGGCATGACACGTGGAACGAGAACAATCTACTCCTGTGGACTAATTAAAGGTTTTGGTTCGAAATTCCAACGTATATAACCTGAAGAAGGCTGAAGCGTACCAGGAATATGATAATGACGATATCTCTGATCTTATGTATAACTGACCTTATTGCTCACATGTTATGTCCATGGTATTCTCAACATCCTTCTGTAGAACAATATTTTGGTTGCCTCCAGTCTCTTTTTCAACTGTGACGAGCATTCACTGTCATGTAGGAGGACCGATATTGCATAACAGTTAAGTACATTTTTCTTTGTTTCTAACGAAATTATCCTGTTTCTTAATACTTTGCTTAAATTTTAGAAAGCATACTCACCATTCCAACTCGCCATCACATTTTGTTTGTATTGAGAGAGAAACCGTCATAAATATAGCGTGATATCCGTAAAGGCGTTTGTTATGCAAGGTTCAGAAGTTTTGAACACATGGATATAGCAAAGATATTGTTAAAATTAAAACACCTGAATATCAAAATAAAGAAAGCCAATATGATGTTAAAGATAGAAGTTTGATGACTGCGTTTTTGGTTCAAACGTCTTATTCTGGACGGAGGAGGAATCCCACGAACCTTTCTTTTCCTATATTGCATGGTACCCGCATAATTTTCTATTTTAAAAATATGGCATCCAGTAGTCGACATGCATTCAAAAGACAGCCTGGACACTACGCCTGAAATTCAATTCATAATTTAAAAAAGGTACTGCCATTTTATATGGCGTTAAGCAATTTTTATTTCAGGCGTGCATTCATGGCAGACTCATTTTTCTGTTTTTTTTTTTTTAGGTGTGAGTGGGGGGTACGATTGCATGTTTACGGCTTTATTTTAATTGACCAGATGAGTACTTTCCTCCTTCCAGTTGAATTGGGTTGCTGTATGGATGGTGTGCATGCAGTGAGCATATTCCTTCTTTTTCTTTTTTTCCCATGACAGTCTTGTCAGTAGAATAAAGGTTCCTATTTTCGAACTACAGCTGCCGACCGCCTGACGATTGCACAAACATTAGTGATCGTACACTGTACGTCTGAAATTCAATTCGTAATTTATATATATATATTTAAGACATTTTTATGTTTATACGTTATTTTTATAGATAAAAATATTTAAGTAAATGTCCTATTTATAATAAACAGTATTAACGACATTTACCGGCCTGAATGTCCAAGAAATTGTCATAGAAAATATGCGTCCTCTGACAGGAATCAAAACCTGTATTCGATACGGAACCGTCATATAGCCTGACGCTCCTCTGTGGCTCATTCGGTAAACACACGTCAGGCTATATATATATATATATATATAGGACGGTAAATATCGTTAATACTGTTTATTATAGAAGGAGCATTTATAATAAAGATTTTTAACGACATTTACCGGCCTGAATGTCCGAGAAATTTCCATAGAAAATATGCGTCCTCCCACAGGAATCGAACCTGTATCCTAGACGGAACCGTCATATATCCTGGTGTGCTTTTACCGATTGGAGAATTGTAGTTTAAAACCAGTAAAATCGACCTTGCTTGATTCCCCTCTCCAAGTTCTCCACTACAATAGCCGAGTATTGAACTCACACACTTTGGGTCTTGTCAGTGTATCTAACTAACGCCTTTATCCACTGTGCCATGTGTCCTTTAGAAAAACTTGGAGTGGGGAATTAACAGGAGATAACTGATAATTGACATTCATTAGACATGGCACGTGGAACTAGAACAGTCTACCCCAGTGAGTGAAATAAAGGGTTCAGTTCGACATTCCAACCACCTGAAGAAGGCCGGAGCGTACAACTGCCGAAACGTTGTAATAAATATGGCGACAAAGATGAGGACAATAGTCCGAATAATGTAAATAATATATCAATTTATTAACTTGCATTTTCTGGAAACACTTAGAACAGAGTCAAACCCTGGAAAACTTCCCGCCTCTTTTGCATCTGTTATTATAGCGTAATCTATTTCCGAGAAATCATTCAGATGGTATAAAAACAATAGACATTGGCATCATGTATTTCTTCTGTAATCCCTATATGAGCATCTTAATCAAATGGCTTCACACGTGCGAAATTATTGTTGGTCAGAAACTCGTAGATACAAATTATGTTGTATCATGCTTGCTTACAACTCTCATTTATCTCATCGTGAGCAAATGCGACACAATTTGTGGACAAGCATCATTATTCGTAGTGTTCGCCTATGGCAGATCGCAAACTAAATTATTTCCTGCCATATATTACTATCTTCAGTCAGTTATGTGTCATGCGTGATACACGTTTAGGCGATCATGTATCTTTCGATAGATTACTGACTAGGCAGATTTTTTTACCGAAATAGGTTGCCATTTCTTTCTGCGCTCACGCGAGGCTATTAAACAGGTCTGTCCTGCTTTTTACCCATAGCTATGGAGAGGGAGAAGAAAAAAATTCATTCCTTTCCCCTAGAGTTTTAAACGAATGCAATGGATTCGACTGGAATTCGAACTCGGCTCTCCGATTTCTTAGACCGAGCTCTTATCCATTACTCCACCGTGACTTACAAAGTTACGCGAGCTTATTTTGTGTCCACCACTCATTAGTTGGTGACCATTTGTTGCGGGGTACTAGTCGAGTTTTCAATAATATTTCCCCAAATAGGAGGTCACTTATATGGCGGGTATAAAATTCTAACTTTTTACTATCGAGTTGAAAGCAAATGGTTCAACCCTCCTAACAATTACACCTCTTAACGTACCTCCAGCAACCTGTCACAAATATATCGAACAAAAATGTTGGTGTTGGTGAACATATTCGGTATATTAACACAGAAATTAATATAAAATAATAAAATACTAACACAAATTCAGTATCCTTTTAACGCTACCCAGACATTGCGTCCAACAGCTCATGAATTAAGTGTAAACATTAACCGAAGCGTCGTTTAACTGAGGCAGACATTCAGGCAACCAGATTTTTTAAGCATTTCACCCCAAGCAAGGCGGGAAGCCATTAGCACGCAAGGGGTTACAGAGAGTTGGAGCGAGAGCAAATAGGAGTGATAGAGGAAAGGATGAAGAGAAGGATAGGGGATAGATCAAAACATCTGGAGACGTTGATTGACATTACATTTGAATAGCTGGAGATTATAGCTATCAGAGAAAACAGGAAAAGGGGAGGGAGTTCCACAGGCGAGAGGTGCGAGATGTGAAGCTATTAGAGTAGAAGAGACGGATATATTTAACAGTTTCGAAGGTGAAAGGGTGAGAGCGAGATGTCAGCCTAGTAGAACGCTTAAATTCATGAAGTCTGGGAACCAGCGAAAGCAGCTCATCGGTGCAGTTATCGCGAAAGTATTTGTAAAAAAGACAGAGGGAGGCGACGGCCTGTCTGTGAGAGAGCGACTGCAGACGAGATGCCAGATCAGGGCCAATTACATTGCATATCCGTCTCTGGATCTTATCAAGAACCTTGAAACAAACAGAAGGGGCACCGGACCATATATGGCAGCAATACTCCATGCAAGGGAGAATGGTTGATTTGTAGATTTGAAGGATCGACTCCGGCGAGAAAAAATTCCTGGTGCGGCATAAGGAAGCCGACTTTCCTTGCGGTACTACGAAGCTATTGACTCAATGTTGTTAGGTATGGTAAACGTGTCATCCGCACAACTTCATGATTGTTTTGACAGTTTAATGAAAGATAATATTAGTTTATTGAATATACACATACCATAAAACATAATTACTGTGTAATTATGGTACAGTATTATTTTAAAGATTACTTGAAAGACATCAGGTTGCTTTGATGATTAAATATACCACGTAATCTCTTTAAAAACATTACGGTAACTCACACATGGTAATTTATAAATTGTCAGTTATGGTATACTGTAGCCTAGCTTTATTTATTGATAAGGCTAAATTTTGGGCTACTGGAAGGCTAGCGTATGTTTAGGGGACAAAATATACGGTAGGTATAGACCTAACTCAGCCATTTGAGCTAAAATTCTTGAAGCTGAGTTGTACGCTAGTTCGACTTGTACGTCGCAATTGATTTGATCTATCTACCAATTTTGGTTTTCCTCATCGCCCGTCTGCCTTTTTCAGGCAGACTGCCGTCAAGACACGATTTAGAGCGACCTATATCAGGTCTTTTAACATGTCCAAATAATTTCAAGGATTTGATACAGATGGTTTCGAAGACTGAAGGTAAATCGTGTACGACAACTGAAATATTCCCAAACCGACATTACAGTTCATAAGATCTGTAGTGATGGTTTTGGAATATTTCAGTTTGAGCTGAAATTGTTTCCGTCATCCCGTGTGTGCTAAACGACATAAAAAAAGTCATTTTTAGAAAGAGATGTGAGTGCTGCTTATTGACTTCATGCAGATGAAGAAAAAAATGACGCTGATAATATCTTGAAAGCAATCAACGAGAAACGGACATTTATTGTATGATTAGCATTCAGCATACGGGAACATGAAGATATACGAAAGTAGTGTTTATAGACAATGGTCACAATACTTTGAACTTAACATAACTTCATGATGAAAGTCAGGTAAAAGAGGTTTACCTATTTTTTCTGATATAAATTAATTATTGCAAGTACAGCAAAAAAACTAAAGATTTTTGTCAGTTAACTGACTGATTCGTTTTTTACGGTTTATCAACCCTTTACATGTTATTTAAAGCCAGAAAATATTTTTAGATCTTAAGAGTTTTAGGGAGAAAATAATGATATTTACTTATTAATCACCCCTTAGCTGGGTGTAGAAGAGGTGTATTAATACTACATATATAGAGCCAATATCCATTAGATCACCCGCGCATTCAAGCTTACAGCATCTGGTATTCTCAAGCGGAATACTGACCAGGCTCGACGTTGCTTAACTCCGGTGATTGTACTAGAACCGGTGTTTCAACGTGATATAGACGTCAAACGGGAATTAGGAACACGGTACAGTGTAAAGAGAAAAGGCATTAGAAATTGAAACACTGAACTAATTGCTCGGATTGTTATAATAGTCAAGTGAGAATAGTTACTTTATCGTCAAAGTGCCGTGTCTTTTCGAGACCTGAGCTATTATGGCCCTCAACAGCGTCCTGCCTTTTGTAGCTCTTAGTAAGTTTTACTTTTTCACAAACCCTCCAAATCCTGTTCTGCCATTCATCTACACAAGCTAGTTAGATAGATTGCTCAGTGTTTGCCGCTGTCATTTTTACTTTGTGTGTGTACCAAGCTTTCTTTTTCCATTATGAGTTGTAGAGATTTCAATTTCCTTATTTTTATTCAAAATATAAAGTTATTTGCAATTTTCGCTTTATCTGAGTACTTCCTCATTATTCAAATGTTCCGTCCATGTTATTTTAAGAATAATTATTTAGAACAACATCTATGAAGAAATTATTCAGCATCTACTTTCATATTGGAGGACTGATATTTTATAACTGTTTTGTTATAAGATTCTAATGAACCTTTACTCTTTCTTAATATTTTGTTTAGCTTTTGGAAAGCATCTTTTACAATGTAGCTTCGGATTTCAGTGTCGCATTTTCTCCTCTCTGTAAAAACACTTACTGTGTTAGGGATTCTCAAACAGTGGATAATCCGTCCCAAGGTGGAATTTCAGGGTTGCAGTGGGGGAGGAAAACTCCTTTACGTTTCCTTGTTTTTTTATTTACAGAGGTTTCTTTATTGAATTATAACAACTCGGCTCTCTATAGAGCGTTTTGTTTATTCAAGTATGCTTCAGTTCATTTATTTAATAATTAGTTATGAATTAAAGCAAATTGCTGTCCATCAAGTTTAAAAATCCATCAACATTTTCTATTGCTATTAAATTTGTAAAACTGCCCAATAAAAATAATCCATATAAATGTATATGTACTAATATGGAAAGGAATTAAGATTTTCAGTAATATATGCATATTATTTGGATTATACCTTTTGTCTCGGACAATCTTGGAAGGGGGATTCTATTATCGGAAGTGAACAATTATTGTGAGGCTGCAAATGAGAAAAAAATAAATAAAAAAACAACCGGTAAGATCAAAATGACGGTTAAATTTTTCCTGCCAACCATAAAAATAATATCCTCTAACCAATCAGAACGAACCAAACAATATTTTATCAACCAATAAAAATAAAGAAACAGGACTCTCAAAAATGATCATTTCTGGTATCTCTAAAAACTATAAAAACATTAACTCAAAATCTTATTAGTTTGTAGGCATTTGAATATCAACATAACACAATGTTGCAACCACAGAGGTTGTCAACCAGGGTGGGGGTCCCTGTGTTTCAGTGGGGGGTTGGAATCATTTGCATCTTTTTGTTTTTTATTTACAGAATTTTGTTTATTGAATTACAATACTTTGTCAATCTATGGGACATTTTTGTTTATTAACGTATGCTTCAGTTTATTTATTTAATAATTAGTTATGAAATAAAACAAATTACTGCACATATATTCAAGTTTAAATATCTATTGCTATTAAATGTGTAAAAATACTTTATAAAAATAATCCCCGTAAATGTAGTTGTGCTAATCTGGAAAAGAATGAAAATTTTCAATAATATATGCATATTATTTGGAATGCACTTTTTGATTCGGACAATGTTGGGAAGCGAGAGGGAATGACATTCTGGCTTAGGGTGAAAAGGACACATTGGGAAAAAAACGGCTGAAAATCACTGGGCTTAGTATTTAAATGATTGTAATTTGGTATTGGCAATTCGTATCTTGGGATGTTCATCTTGCTGAGAACCATGCATTCTATCTTCTTACAATAGATATTTTGTCATTTCTTTTTTTGCTTACCTTTAATATATTATGTAATCTTTTTCTGTGATCTTTGCCAATTATTCTTGGCCAGTCTGTCTTGCTGTAATATTGTGTATAACAAAATAGAAGAGAAAGATTGAATGTTTGGGAGAAGAAAAAGATCTAAAATAAAACAGCCTCACAATTTCGGGACGTATTACATGATAATAATGTTGGAAAATTTATATTAATACACACACACATATATATATATATATATATATATATATATATATATATATATATATATATATATATATATATGTATCTCATATCTTTGAAATATCATGTATTTGATAAGGTCAGATGATGCTCGGAAAAAAGAATGATGCGGAAGAACTATTTAAATAGCCCGTGAACTGAAGAATTTACAACTAGCAAAAATGCCAGTTTACCTGGTAAAAAATGAATTTCTTCCTCGATAATTCTTCATTGGGAATCTCTGTCGTGTTAAGATGCAATGCAATGCTACGATAGGATAGTTCCCCTTGGTCACGGCACCCTTTCACTCAATAAATTAGCCAATACAAGCCACATGCGCATTGCTACTTATTATTACAATATAAGTATTCTTCTGGTGAAAACACAGCTTATTTGACTTCTAGTAAGAAGCAGAGTGGGATAGAGTGCTATATTGGTGTCCTGGTCTGAATACAACCGTTCAAAATAAAGGAATGACTCAATAAGACGGTGCACTACATAACAACGATCGTAGCCTTCGAACACCAGTCGAAGTAATGTCTGGACAATGTCTTAGTTGGCGGTCATATTGACCTCCGTGCCGATACGTGGACCTTATAATCTATATGCGATGTGTGAGTGACTACCAAAGACTGTTCTAATCGTCTCCAGGGTGGTTGTTTATATATCTGTCTGTCCAACATTCAGATTTGTAATAACTGGGTGTAACTGCATTCGGTGGCTGGGTGTAATCACAGGTTGGCAGCTTCATTTGATGAAATTAGAGCACGATTTATATTCCGGTTGTAATGCAACAACTACAATATAACATTTCGGAAAAAATACTGAGAAATATTTAATGGATTTATTTGAAATTCTATTAAATATTGCGCTAGAGAATAAGTGATAAAAAGCTTGTAGCAGATTCATGTATTCCTGCCAGTGTTTATTTATTTTTAGAGACAATGGCCTTTGCTCTCCGCGAGTACATTTTAGTTCAGTCAGTCTGTTATGTGCCATGTGTGATACACGCTTAGGCCATCATGTATCTTTCGATACATGACTAACAAGGTAGATTTTTCCCGCACTAGGTTGCCATTTCTTTCTGCTATCCAAGGCTATAGAACCCGGTCTGTCCTGCTATTTACCCATAACTGGAGAGAGAAGAAGAGGATTCATACCTTTCCCAAGGGAATTAGCACATAAATGAATGTAATGGATTCGACGGAAATTTTTTGCGGTCATCCAAGGCTATAGAACAGGTGTGTCCTGCTATTTACCCATAGCTTTCGATACATGACTGACGAGGCGGATTTTTTTTCCCGCTGTAGGTTGCCATTTTTTCTGCGGTAGATCAGTTGCCATCCAAGGCCACAAAACATGGTCTGTCCTGCCATTTACCCATATTGCTGAGAGGGGGGGGGGAGAGAGAAAAAGAAGAAGAAGAAGAGGATTTTTATACCTTTCCTAAGGATATTACCACGTAAGTGAATGTAAGGGATTCGACTGGAATTCGAAACCGGTTCTCCGATTCCTCAATGCGAGCCACTATTCATTATTACCCTGTGCGTTTTAGTTCATTAGGTTATTTTCATTACATGACAAAATGAATAATCATAATATTTCAGAAGTGAGTTCGCTAAAATACCGTTAATCCCCCACCCAAAGGGTTGCTCCATCACTGCACCCACAAGACACTCGAAGTTAAATAAAAAATTTATGTCGAAATGTATTTTTTTAAAAATTTTCTTATCATTTACTTTAAAGTAAAAGAAGAAGAAGAAGAGGATTTTTATACCTTTCCTAAGGATATTACAACGTAAGTGAATGTAAGGGATTCGACTGGAATTCGAAACCGGTTCTCCGATTCCTCAATGCGAGCCACTATTCATTATTACCCTGTGCGTTTTAGTTCATTAGGTTATTTTCATTACATGACAAAATGAATAATCATAATATTTCAGAAGTGAGTTCGCTAAAATACCGTTAATCACCCACCCAAAGGGTTGCTCCATCACTGCACCCACAAGACACTCGAAGTTAAATAAAAAATTTATGTCGAAATGTATTTTTTTAAAAATTTTCTTATCATTTACTTTAAAGTAAATGATAAGCAAATTTGCTATTTGCTATAAGTTTTGCTTATCAATTATTCCAACGAGTACGATTTTTTGTTGCGAGGTATGGCGGAAGGTTGTTTCATTTTGGTCAGCAGCATATCAACTGAACTGTTGTGTGATATCAGCCCTTCCATTTGGCTATGAATGCCGGACAATCTCCTTGCTGATGAAGAAGAGACTTGAAGCAACAGAACTGTGGTTCTACAGAAGAATGCTAAGAATACCATGGTTTTAACATGTAAGTAATGATGACGCTTAAAGAAATATCCATCGAATCGGAAGGAGACACATTTTGGGGGGCACATGATGGAGAAAGTGGGCGTAGGGAATTTGACACTCACAAGGCATATTGATGACAAGAGGGATACATTGAGATACTGCGTAACCTATCTAACGAACTTGTTTAAGAGGTCATACGATTAATGGTGATAATGATGATTGCCCTCATCTAAAACTGTTGACATCAGAAATCGCTTCAAGACCCATACAGGAAATTGTGGATTTTCTGTAAAAAGAAATCAATCCTGTTGAATATAAAACGTGGATATTAAACTGCCAAAAGTAAAAGATTAATGTTTTTTATTGAATACTAGAACACTCAAGAGCCACAAAATTAGAGGGTTCGTGATTAAAAATGTCTGGACGTAAGAGTTGTCAATATGAGCACACTATGAGGTATGTATGATAGATAACGGTAGACCTTAGACTTTAAGAGGTTAAGATTGTAGTGACCGGCAAGAATACTCTTGGATATAAAGGTTTCTCGGGAAGAAGTTGAAACATTCTTCCAACCAATAGGATGCGAAGTGTATGAAGATGATTCGGCCCAATTGCGCAGGATAGCGTGTGCTAACTCTAACAGTATAAACTGATGGAAATAAAGGAATTAGGTTGTCTCAACATTTAAAGTGGAACCAACGATGAGAGATGCCGAAAGCTTCGTCTTTGGGGAAAGGGGTTGTAGGATGGAAAATAATCCATCACCCACAAGGCGGCGTAAACGCTTGTGAATTTCCTCGAGGTTGAAAAGTGAGCATTTGCTAGCCCAGATATAGCAGAATTTAAAAAAAAATATATCTGATTCTTGTAAATGGAAGGGGGAGTCACTTGCTTTCTGGAGCAGTACAAAGAAACGATCATTGTTATAGCACCATCAACCATAGATCGTATATAAGAGTTTCTCTTCAGGTCTAAGATGAATTTGCTTCATTGCTTGTGTGAGAAGTCATTTTTGAAAGTGGAATATAATTCATTGGCTACAAGGTGACATAAACGCTTTTCAATTCTGTCAAGGATGGAAAGAAAGAAAGAAAGAAAGACAGCTCCAGCTCAGATATGGTAGCAAGACTCCATTTCGCTTTGATCTGACTCTTTAAATATAAACACTTTTTATTAGTTGATTTTCGGTAAACACTAAGTTTCAAGCTGCTGCCAACGCGGTATAGCATGGTATCTAGGAAAGGTAAAGTAATGTTTTCCATTTCATATGTAAATTCTATTGTATGTTCGATTTTGTTTAGTTTATCTACAAGATCAGGAAAATGAGTACGAAGGGGATATATTAATAGTGCAGCATCAATATATCGGAGGTAGGTTGATTGTTTAGGAGACCATAAATTTGGCATCAAAAACGCTAATCTAATTAAAAGAGAAAATAATTCAATAGGAAGAAAATGTTTAGAAAGTGCTTTAGTTGCTAATCCGCAGTAAATTTACATCCGGGTTCTTACACGATTCATGGCAGATCTTCTATTATCACAACGTGCGATATTTAATAACATAGATGATTGAAAAAGAGAAAGAATCTAAATAAAATTGGCTGGTTATATATATACAAAACACATTATTAAAAACACAAAAACACAAAACACGTTATATTTTTTTTTCAAAATTATTTTCAACATTTAAAACATTCAGCGTCACTCGTTCGTGCAAATGTTTAGGCGGATCAACAAATTTAGTCCAAATTTTAGTCCAATGAATATATATATATAAATTATTAGGAGGATTTGATAATTATATTTAAGTAATTCATTGAGTCTGATAGAAACCTCAACAGAATGCAGAAAGCACTGGACGGCCGTTTCGTCCTATATTTGGGACTCATCAGCAGTGCGCATCCACTACCGAGAATTGAAACCCTGACAGTTAGGTTGTTAGGTTGTCTAGAGTGAGGGGGCACAGTCCTATGTTTACAGAGAAATCAGTAAGAGTTCCACCATGGAATATGTGAGCGAGCGGCGCTATGTTGAGTCTGATCTGCAATCTCTCCGTCACCGAGGCCTATTAGAACAGTTGGTATGATGTCTGCCTAACAACCTAACTGTCAGGGTTTCAATTCTCGTTAGCGGATGCCAATTTTCTCTTTTTAACGCATTATATAGGTGATGTATGGGTTTCACAAGGCCTGGAGTGAACTTCCCGGACAAGGTGCCTTATTGCGCGCACGACCGTCCAACATGCTCGGTGTGATAGGTGATGAAGTAATGTCACTAGTTTTGTTTCGGAGGTACAGAAAATTTGCAGTTAAGTTTCTTCTCCTATTCAGCTGATAGAACTAGATCAAAATTGCAAACAAACATTGATATTTCGTCTTAAAATCATCTTTGTTTTCTGCTGAGCAATTTCATTGATTATCTGTATCTCAATTTAAGCTATTTTCGGATGTCTTACGATATATTTTTTATCCAAGACTTTGAGACGATTCCTTAATATTTAATGAATTTCTCGGACTTTACCTATTTTTTTATTTTCTTGGAAACGTTGGGGGAAAAAAACTGTTTATGTTAAATGAGATATCGGACTCTCAGAATATTTGGTGTTGCGTTACTGGAGACGAGACGAAACGAGACGAGACGAGATGTTAATTTTGTATAGGTTTTTGTGCTATCTTCGTATTGGAGGTTAATCTTGTTTGAGTCTGGAACGACGTGTTAATATTCAATAAACCATCCTCATCTTCGTTGTTGTTTATATTGGAGAGGTTTTAGATGAATCGTTTGTAGTAAATGTTATTAGCTTTATCATCGTTTCTTTTGTTGTTTAATGATTTTATTTGAAATTGAGAGATACGATGAAGAAGAAAGGTACAGATGAACTGACCGGAATTAAAATTGTGACAGCTGCGAGCATAAAAATAATAAAGAGGATATAATCCTTCTTTATGCCACCAGAATAGCGTTAATATTAAGCGCATGAGCGTTTGATAACATCATAAAAGAATGGACAAATATAGAGGTACCAAATGTCAAAAGATTCTGAAATATCAAAGGCAAATATCAAACTATATTTCACTGTGAACTATTCAGTAGATTCTTACTTCTCATATAAGTCCTGGGTATGACGATAAACTCTATCCGTCAACAAGGCTTCTGCTTGCGAGATTGGAGGTGTTAAGGAGCGTGGAAACAAATCTTAATTGCAGCTGTTCCCATGTCCACCCTCGGTGGTATCAGCTGTTAGGGTCCCAGCTATGGGTAAACAGTGAACACCCAAACAATATATATATATATATATATATATATATATATATATATATATATATATATATTGTAATCTCCATAGAGACTGTTTCGTTGTATCACAGCTCATCAGTGTACCTAGACATCCGATTGCTTCAACCCGGGATCGAAACCCGACTAATTTGGCATCAGTTGGAGATATTACCTCTGAGCAATCTAATCTCCACCTACTTATACTTCATATAAACACGCCAATGACCTAGAGGGCTCAATTCCTTGAAGAGCCTTGCAGTATTAGCAATAGTAGTTATTGTTGACAAACTGGCGCTTTCTCGTAAAAGTACTCGACCGGAAATAAATTTTCCAGTAGCTCGTCTTCATTGCATTCACTTACGTGCTAATATCCTTGGGAAAGGTATGAACCCACCTATACTTTCTAGTTATGGGTAAATCTTTGGTTAGCAACCAGGTTAGGAGAAGAAGTTTAAATCACCTACTGCACAATTCGTCCTTGAATGTCACAATGCGCCAAAATTGTGAGATGAAGGGCTATGAACTAATTAACAAATGTGATATATATATATATATATATATATATATATATATATATATATATATATATATATATATATATATATATATGAAAAGAAAGAACAGTAAGATATATAATCCAGTGTTCTTATAGATATTTTTATTTTTACAAAATAGTCCTCAATGTAAATTTACAGAGCATTAATAATATAAATTAATTGATTTAAAAGATGTTTTTCCGCTACACAGTTCTAACCATGTTTCAAAAATGGAAGCTAAAAGCCCCGAATTTAATTTTTTAATTAAATTAAAGACATTAGTTCCATTTCCTCCTCAAGCGAATTTTGGAGTATTAAGAATGATTAAGAATTTAAATTTTTTGGCAAAAAAATTGTTCACCAAAGGAACGGCCAAATTAAAAAAAAGGGGTCAATATTTTTTTCATAGAACGCAAATGTAGGTCATATTGATATATAAACTATCAGAAACATTGACCTAATTACAATCAGAGTTTATGCCGAGATGGTTTCGTCAGGCAACAAGTCAGTGTTTATTTTAAAAACCTACCCATAATTCCGTATTTCCAACAACAACTCGTAGGGGGAAGTTTTTTTTTATAGGAGTTTCTTTTTTATGTTTCCAACTACTTATAAAATACTTATGTGTCATAACGACTCACATTCCAATTTCAGCTTATAGTTATAGTCTGAAAAATTTAACTGATATATTTATTTTATACTTTATTTAGAACAATGCTTATAGATAGATTAGATCCGTTGCAACGCCCAAATATATGGCCGGCAAAGAAGCCACGAAGCTCTTATTTTCTACAAGACTCACGTGTCTAATGATTTCTCGATAGAATCGCGTATAAACAGTCACTCAAAGATATTTTAACTGCGATGGTAATATCGTTCCACCAAATTGTCGATTTTAATGGATGGCAAAGTACTGGATGAATTTCTCGTTTACCGCCAAAAATTCGTTTTCGTAATCTGAACCTCCAAAGATCCGTTTCCAGAGTTGGAGAATTCTACCTGTAAGTAATGTAAGGACTATTTTGAATATTTAATGAGGTAAGGTGACCTAGTTAGGAGAGTTTAATTTCTTTTATGAAGAACAAATAATACGGATCACTTTGAAAGTAATGCTATCTATTCTATTATGCTTGTCGTATGGTAATAGATACAAAAATAATTCAGAATGTTGTCTTGCAGCAGATATCTGTCGTCAAAAATCGTAGATAACATGAAGTTTGTGTCGCTGGATTCTCAAGCAAGCAGCCACCCGAGCAAAAAATGAAAAATCCAAAAAAATCAAAAAAAAAATCAACGCTTGCAGTGAATAAACAGTGGATGTGAGCACGGTAATAAAATTCAACAGCAGCGATAGTTAACTGCGTCAGAAAGGGGGGGTCCTCTTTGATGGTACAGTTTTTATTTAATTACGAGCTGACAAATCGAACAGACAATGGTGAAAATAAGTGTCTCGTAACTGAAAAGTCGACCCAATGAAGTTGTTATGTTCTCTGCAAACACTGTACTTGAAGTAAAAAAAAAAAACTAAAAAAATGGATACATTACTTTCGGAGCAACTTTGCTCGATTAGAGTATTTTTATGGCTGAATGGCGCATCTAGAAATTTAGTAGTTCGTCTGTTAAACTAATAGTTGTTATGTGAAAATAATACAAGTAACAAAAATATAATCATAAAATAAAGCAGTAAAATCAAGTTATACAAATCAGCCTCGTTTTAGAACAAACTTCAAAAAACAAAGAAATGGTTGTTCTTTTATTGTTTCCATGTCTTTGAGTCTGTACGAAATTTCTCAATGAAGCAGACATGTTGGAAATAAACGAACATATTTCATAGTTATTTTCATGCAATTCTGGGATGTTTTGGTAAAACAAACAAAATACAGTGTGTAAAAAGTCAGATATAACTAAATCTTTATATGTCAAAAGACAATATGAAAAAAGACAAAAGAAAAACTAGTCTTTGTCTTCTGATGGACATTATCAAGCCAAATGTAAGAATTTTATTATGCAATATGTATTTATACACAGAAGTAAAAGTTTTCATTGACTTTCTGTTAGAGCGAAGTATATTTAAAAGTGTTCTCAAATTTTAAAAAATTGAAAAGGTTGTAGCGTACGTACCAAATATAGCGTCGGGTCGATTCACTAAATGTAGCAGGAACACCAAAATATATAGGTACTATTACTATTTATATGATACTTCCACGTACAGGATTCAAGTAATAACAACAACTCCAATTTATTAACCAACAAATATATATTGAAGAAAAGACAACAACAAGCATGAAATAATTTGTTATTCACAATGTAGATTAAAGAGAAGGAAGTTGTTTCCCTTTAACTGTAGATTGATTGTAATCAACTGTTTGAAGAAAGCTCTCTTGTGAGATAAATGTTCCGAAATAATTGTTAGAGCAAAGTTTGCATGTGAAGAATGAATAACACCACGAATACAATTGCTTGAAATGTGTTGTGAATAAACTGGTTTGAATCAACAAAGTTCTGGTTGATTGTGCTTGGCAAAAGTTACAGAGAGAAAATGTAAATTTGTAGTTACGAAATTCTGTATCTGTGTGTGCGTTAGAGTGTGATGAGCAAAATCGTCGATTTATCTTGAAATATATATATATATATATATAGTATAGTTTTTCTATGAGGCGATATGTATAATGACAACAAAACAAACAGAAAATGTTGAAAAAAGAAGTTTATCGAAACTGAAAACTTTATCCAATGGTGTTGTTGTGCACGCTGCATAGACTGTACTTGGCGAAGAAAAAAATGACACCGGTTGCACTTCTTTCGGGGTATTAAAAATGGTGGAATGTCGATCTGAATTTATATCTGTGCAATAAGGCATCATGTTGGTCTTCAGTGCTATGCCAAAAGGAAAACAACAGGGATATCGAAAGATGCTCATCGGTTTTTTAGAGAGCACTCCTGTTTACAGTGTCAAACGCTTTGGTCAGATCGATAAAGACGTCATAGAGTTCATGGTTCTTGTCGCGAACTTTCCCAGCAACCTGACGAAGTGAAAAAATCATATCAATGGTTCCATGACCTGTAGGAAAGCCACACTAAAATTCGGGATAAATGTCATCAATGAGATATTTGATTATTCTGTTGAGAATAACACAAGCGAGAATTTTGCCAGCGATACTAAGAACTGAATTACCACAGGAATTATCACATACAACCTTATGCCTTCATGTAATTGATAGTCGCTTGTTTATGCAACATATAACTGAGAGTGATATCTATCAGTGTATATTTTTCGATGACAAACACTTTGTATCATAGTATGCAGTGACATACATTTAACCATTTACTCGTGTATGGTGAATGTGTGTCTGAGTGTGTGTGTAGAGGGACACTGTCTAACAGTGCCATATACCTCCAAAACATTGTTTATTCTATTCAGTTGCTTTTCCGGTACATGGTAGGTGATTTAATTTTGACAGCAGAATAATGCCCTCCCACACAATACCTATACTACTCAACAAGCACTGCAATATGCTCAAAAACTACTTTAACCGGTATAATCACTAGAAAATGATGTCTGGCAAATGATAGGACTGTGTCTAGCGATTTCAGTTAGCCTTCCTACAACAGTTTCAGGCTAACGAATAGGGAAATGAAATGACGCAAGTTACTGTTCGTAATCTTTAAGAGCAAATTCACACAAGAATGTTAGATTTTTGTTTGTCTGGCTGCATATCAAATTTTATTTTCTTGGGAAATTGTAATTTTGCTTTTACAAAAATGTATTACTGGTACTTTTTTTATTATAAAAACATATTTCTACAGTTTTATAGAATTTTGACTCCAGTTTGGTTGTTCACTATTTGCTTAGCTCTTAGTAGATGCTACCCCTCCGCGCGAGGGTGGATCTGGGAACAACAGCAATTAAGTGATGATTCCACGTTCCTCAAGACCTCTCAATCAGGGATCTTGATGTCGGAAGTAGTTTACTTTAATACCCAGGACGAATTGCTAAGTTAACGCCCAAAGAAGATATAATATTTATCAATATAGAGTCTCGATTTTATTTTTATAATCCGCGGGTTTTTGCACAGTCGAGTCAAGCAGGTATTTCCAGTTTTTTAATCCCTTTGAATGATTCTCAGCTCATTTATAGGAGAGAACAAATTGTTAAATCATAATTTAGCAGATTATTATTTTTAGAGAAAGTGTATCTCTGCTCAGACATGCGTTAATTATTATCAGTAAATAAGAATTATCTAAGATAAATTCTTGCAATTTAAAAATATTAAAATAGCCATAAAAAAGGTTGATAAGCTGTAAAAATCAAATCAATCAAACCTAGTCCCTGTTCTGCTAACTTTTTAAGCAAGATTGTTAGGTAGGTTATGCGTTACTTTCCTGTCACTCTTGCCTTCCATATATCCTGTGAGTATCACATTCTCTAAGCCCTCTTTCCGCATTATATGCCCTAGAATTTTTTCTAAAATGTCGTCGTTTCTCACTTGTTCAATCCATGGTGTTCTCAGTCTCCTTCTGTAGAATCCGATTCCTGTTGCCTTAAGTCTCTTCATCATCTAAAATGAGATTGTCTAGTATTTGCTGTCACAAAGAAGTACTGCTATTTACATACCAGTCCAGTACTCTTTTCTTTGTTTCTAATGAAATCTAATCAATCAATCGAACTATATTAACTGTACGTACAATCTTGCGTCATTTGAAGCGCATATTCAGGATTTTGTAATTTTATTTTCCCTTGGTTTATTTAAAAATTATTATGAATAAAAAGAAAACAAAACAATGAATTGTCTGAGAATTTCATACAAAAATCAATGAAAATAACGACATCCTAAAGTATTGGTTATTGGGGAAAATTAGTCTGAAACGTCCCAGTTAAAAATCACAACAAAGATGGGGACAGTCTAAAATTTTATTGAATATAAAGAAGTCATTTAAAAATCCCAGACGAAAATAACAATAAGACAGCCTACAGTATTTATCGAACTCTAAACAACAACATACCTAAAAAAATCTCAGTAAAAATAACAATAAATTTGGGGATACGCCAAAATTTTATTGGATATAAACTAATCACAAAATTTCAGCCAAAAAAAAGAAAAGAATATCATGGTAGCCGAAAATAAATATAGAAAATAAACAACGACTCGTCTGAAAATCTCAATAAAAAAAAAATGGCGAAATTTAGAATAGTCCAAAGCTTGTTGTTTTTTTTTTATTGTATATAAACGACTCTTCGATAAATCGCGAAGAGAACTTCATGATAAATCCTTTTTAAATAAAAGTGGATATAAAAATAAAGTAATTCTCGTGGTGAAAATTTGGATTGTTAATAGGAACTGAAGTGGTCCGTTCGTTAAATATTCATCGTCTGTGTGCAGCAGAAGGAACAGACTAATATGGCAGCCGTATGGAAATGAATGGACTTAGAATATCTAAGTATGAAATATTATCACTTACATTCAACCAATTCGTAGAAATCCCTAGCTTATCTAATACTCTTGCAATCTCAGAGGTTTTTTTTATATAAATGAATATTGTACAGGAAGGAACATACGTATGTCTCATCATTTATTCTTTTCTCATTTTTCAACTTAATTTCAGATAATATACACACACACCTACATATCTATCTATCTCTCTTTATATACATTTATGTATGTACGTATGTAAGACATGATCTTATTCCATTTGGTTTCCATTTTCATCGTGAAAAGAATTGGAAGAATGCTGAATTCCAAATTGGATATGGGATAATCTTGTGACAGGTGTCTTCCTTTCGTTCCGTGAATTAAATCAAATTAATTTGATTAAATTCCTGAAACGAAGCTCGAGAAATAAATGTCCATATCTTTATCTCTTTCGGTCGTCAGATATGTATATCAACGTTCACATCTCAGAATATACACTCACATATATATGGATGCATGCTAAACTAAATAAATGTATATCTACCTGAATGTTCAATTGAACAGACTTAAGCTATAAGAATTATTGATATATTCATGGATATATAGTTATACATATTTTATAGATCATTCCATCATCCGCGGTCCCACATCTGTTAAATTCAGTCAAGTTAAACCCCGCCTCGTATCAATGTTTCCAGATTTATTTATTAGTCTATACCTACACATACGTCTAAGTCTATTCATCCCTATCACTACTTATATATGTCAGTCGGTTCATTATCTATCTATCTATCTATCTATCTATCTAAATCTGATTCTCTATTGATTTATCTGTCTATGTTAGTTTATCATCTATCCGTTTCGTCAACTATTTATCTCTTTTTGTCTTATCTATCTATCTATCTATCTATCTATCTATCTATCTATCTAAGTCTGATCGTCTACTTATCTGTCTATCTCGGTCTTATGATCTATCTATCTATCTATCTATCTATCTATCTATCTATCTATCTATTCTCTAAGTGTGATCCTCTACTTATCTATCTGTCCGTCTCAGTCTTATGATCTATCTATCTATCTATCTATCTATCTATCTATCTATTCTCTATCTATGATCCTATCTATCTATCTCTATCTGTCCGTCTTGATTTATCTGTCTATATCTTTATCTATCCGTTTCTCATATTTATCTCTCTATTTATCTTATCTATCTATCTATCTATCTATCTATCTATCTATCTATTCTCTAAGTGATCGTCTACTTATTTGTCTATCTGTCCGTCTCATCTATCTATCTATCTATCTATCTATCTATCTATCTATCTATCTATCTATCTATCTTTATCTATCTATCTATTTATCATCTATTCTCTCAACTATTTATCCTTTTTGTCTTATCTATCTGTCCGTCTCATCTCTTATGATCTATCTATCTATCTATCTATCTATCTATCTATCTATCTACTAAGTCTGATCGTCTACTTATCTGTCTATCTCAGTCTTATGATCTATCTATCTATCTATCTATCTATCTATCTATTCTCTAAGTGTGATCCTCTACTTATCTATCTATCTATCTATCTATCTATCTATCTATCTATCTATCTATCTATCTATCTATCTATCGTCTGATCCTATTTTTATCTGTCTATCTCAGTGTTATTTAATCTATCTATCTATCTATCTATCTATCTATCTATCTATCTACTCTGATCGTCTACTTATTTGTCTATCTCAGTGTTATAATCTATCTATCTATCTATCTATCTATCTATCTATCTATCTATCTACTCTGATCGTCTATTTATTTGTCTATCTCAGTTTTATAATCTATCTATCTATCTATCTATCTATCTATCTATCTATCGTTTTCATCACAACATTTTCGTTCTGGTAGGGGAAAGGTTATAATTTGGAGTACAACTTCATCTGACCCTAACCCTGATTTCAACGGATATTTTTATGCTTACACGTGACCATCAATTCATTTCACTATTCTATTTTAAATTCAATTAAGAAAAACATTAACAACCTTTAAAATATAATCTCAACCAACAATTCAGATATTTTTTATTAAAATTTAAATTATTTAACGATCTCTACTCAGCACCTGACGATTGCGTTGTGCATCAAACTCATAGTCGTCCTATCGGTGAGGGAAAATGTATATTATTTAATATATATTTTACAGCACTGTTATATAACTTCGATCACTATCTTATTAACAGAAGCACTAACGACAACTTATATTCACACATACACACACACATATATATATATATATATTCTCTACTTCTCAAGATGGAAAATGGATAAAATGGCGTTTTGCTGTAGGAGAAATGATTTTGGAATTTTGGGAAACTCTTGTAGTCAGATAGTCTGGCATCTGATAATTTACTCTGTCTGCTATTGCAGTGTTTCAGTAATCAGACCTTTGTCAGAAACACTCGAGGAAGGACAGAATAGGAAGAATTCTTTCGTTTAAAATGATGCTGTCTCTCTGATTATAATTATTAAGATATGGGTTCTAATTTGAATATCCCCAGAAATATTTAAGCTCTTTCCATATCAGACAATATTAAAAAAAAGCCAGAAGACAATTTTCCTCGTAATAAATTACTTATTAAACCATTTCAATATATAGAGTGTAAAAATAGTGTATTTATGCAGCTATTGTACGTTTAAACAATGGTTTATTTACTAGAAAAAACAACAACGAACGTTTGTTAATCCTTTTGACGAGCTTCTGATGGTGTTTATTCAGCGGCTTGATGTCGGTTGGAAACTTCTTGAAAGTGTGTATAATTCACCGACTAATTTCTATCACTGGTAGACATTTTCATAAGGCGTATGTAGAATCTTACTGAACAAATCCTAACGAGAGAAACAACAAAAATGTGGTTATATGTCCGATTTGTCGTCATCAACTTTAGTTCGTATCCAAGAATTTCTTTTGTTGATAGCTTCCTTTATGATAATGACTAAATAGACCAATAATTTTATGGCAGAGTCGATAGAATTGACTGCATGGTAATGTTGATGGAGGACGAGGTTCATTTTCTTGAGCTTTCTCGCTTGCCGATTGATTTCTTCTTTTTCTTTCCCGGTAGCTTCGAAGATTTTGATCCGATGGTGATGGAACACCGCTAATTGTTACGGTCTCGGGCTTGTGTTTCAAACGATTTAAACTAGTAGTTTCCAGTGTTGTTTGAAGTTAGTCCTTGTATCATCGAAGAGGGCAATTCTGTGGTCTCTTCCTTGAAGTGAACTCGCTGAATAAGACTTGACGTGCGAACCTTGACTCTTCCATTCTTGCTAAACGTCCTGACCATCGAAGGCGGTGTTTCAGGATCAGCGATTCGATCCATTGACTGCAGGCTCTTTTCAGGACTTTGGTATCTGTCATATAGTATACTCAATTGATTGTCAAGATTATTCCCAGTATTAAATTACTAAAGGAAACTTTTGGAGATAAATCGCCCGGATTAGGCATGCGAAACACGCTTTAGGTATAGACAATTGATTGTATTCGATTTTAATGGAAGCAACCATACACAAATATTAATTTGAAAGACCGTATTACAGCATTTGAGGGTAATATATATTAATATATGTTGTGTGCCATGCGTGATACACGCTTAGGCGATCATGTATCTTTCGATACATGACTGACAAGGCAGATATTTTCCCGTCTATTTCTTCGGCAGACCAGTTACCATCCAAGGCTATAGAAACCGGTCTGTTTTGCTATTTACTCATAGCTAGGGGGAGAAGAAGAGGATTCATACCTTTCCCATGTAAGTGAATTTAACGGATCTGGCTGTAATTCGAACTCTCCTATTTCTTAATCCGAGCCGATATCCATTACTGCACCATGCCTCCTAATATATAATATTCTACTAATATAGTTATTTTCCAAGCATAGATTTAGGTGTGGCACATGGCCCAAAGTATGGGGTACCCTGTGAGGATCAAACTCACTACTCAGTTGTAATTATTCTAGCGAGACAAGCTTGCTAACCATTACACCGCCTCGAGGTACCCTGCTATTCTACTAATATATAAAAGGACAAAATCAAGCAGGTGCAGAAATTTAAGTGTCTTGGTAGTTACTGGTATTGGAAAGTGTGTCAAAACTAATCGAAGGTCCGGGGGAATAGAGAACTATATCTTCTAGAAACTAAGCAAACTATTAAGAGACAGGAAAAATTGTTAGAAAGAAATAAAAACTGTGCGTAACAATCTAATATCTCATCTTCGATACGGAATTGAATACCGGAAATCTTTTTAACAGACCAAGAAGAGAACCGAAGCCAAAGAAAGTGGTTCTACGGAAGCCCTAAGATTACGATGGGCGGAACACATGAGTAACGACGAGGTCTAAAGCTAAATAGTAACCACAAAGAAACTCATACTAAAAATCTGAAAGTGATGTCTATATTATTCGGACTATTGTCCTCATCTTTGTCGCCATATTGATTAAAACGTTTCGGCCGTTGTACGCTCCGGCCTTCTTCAGGTGGTTAACGCCTTTATCCACTATGCACATGGCTCAGTCGATAAAGGCTCAGTGGATAAAGGCGTTAGTTACATCCAGTGACAAGAGTGTGAGTTCAATACCTGGTTAAGGCAGTGAGAACTTTCAGAGGGAAATTAACAGGAGATAACTGATAACTGACATCCATTAAACATGGCATGTGGAACTAGAACAGTCTACCACAGTAAGCGAAATAAAGGGTTAAGTTCGACATTCCAACCACCTGAAGAAGGCCGGAGCGTACAACGGCCGAAACATTATAATAAATATGGCGACAAAGATGAGGACAATAGTCCAAATAATGTAAATAGTGTACATAATACCTCATCTCAAATATATAGACAGATACTGAGATGTCTCAAATTTCTGGAAAGCATAATGAGATAAGCAGGCGTAGACGTGAGCAACGTGGAAGTCTTAAAGGAAGTAGAAACAATGGCTACAATTACGCCTATAATAAGAAAGAGCTGAAATGTCTAGGATAGGCATGGGTAACCTTTTCCGACCAATGGCTCGCATCAGATAAGACGCATCTTAAAGCGGGTCGCACTACTAAAAAGATTATTGAAAATGAATTTTTCGTCGAAAGTGTCTCAGCCATTTTCACTACAAAAGACCATACGTCTATGGAACTCTCTTAGAATGAAGAATGATTCATTGTTTTTGGAGAAAAGATTTTGTAATACTTAAAAAATCAAGTCTCGCTATAATATTATCACAGATGCCATAGTTACATATAATTTTTTTCTTATTTTTTATTTGAAAATAAAAAAAAAACAATATATTTCCCGAGAAAAAAACCCCAAAACAAACACATATGAACATCCGGTTTCTAAAGCAAATATTTATTCGCATGATCTTCCTTAGTGAAAATCGCCAATCGTTTAAAGTGATGAAAACGTTATCATCAACAAAAAGTTACAATATTCAATAAATCAATGTGCTTACATCATTGTTTATCAACGTGCTTATGCGTGAGAAAATGTGAGTGAACAAGTGAGGACAAAACGAAATGAAGCAAATTTTAACAAGATTTATTTTTCCTCGTGAAATCCGGCATACCATTTAGAAGATTACATATGACCCAACGACATTTAATGAGAAAAGATGGCCTAGAGAATCTAACATTCACAGGTCATACTGAAGGCAAGACAAATAGGGTAATACAGCGTGTAGCCTTTAAAGCTTGTCCGGATGGAAGACAGAAATGTTACAAGGTAAAAATAAATGAGGTAAAGCAAAAAAGACTGGAAGCTGTGGTGAGATGTTATCGACCACACCCTGGCAGCACTTGGCACATAAATGAGAGACTAATCCTGTGGTAAACTTATAGGAAGCACACAATTTTAAGTCACCGTAAAACAGGTAGCGTTTAGAAATATATTCAATTTTTAATAACAAAACCCATGTTTGAAACCTATGTAAAGCATAGAAGGCCTGAGAATTAAAATGCCGTTAATTTTTATTGAAATTTAGAAGAATAAGGATACTATATGAAATAAAAGGATTCGAATTAAAATGTCGAATTTCTGATACAATTTGGTTATTTCTGATTTATAACGTACAAGACTGATTGCAGGGGCGATGAAATATAATGTATAAAGATCTATATTCCACTTATTTTTATTTGCCTAAGCTAGCCTCACTTGGAACAAATATGTTTACTCCATGAGTTATGTCATTACCTCATTGCCGGTGTTGCACATTTTTTTTAAAAAAGTAAATGGTCATCCAATCTAAAACAATTTAATTGTTCCAAAGATAGGTAATGACATTAGAGCAATTGAATAAAATTGAGCTGAGACAGTCAATTGAATTTTGCAATATGGTAAAATTGGCCAGCAAAAAATGCTTTTGTCTTTAATTGGCCAATTTATAGTACCGTGTGTTGGGGAAGATGAAACTATCGTTCGGTGTAGGTGATAGGAACACGGTAATCGAATTAGAGCAAATTCATAAAAAAAAAAGCTTTTTTTTAATCTCTTCTTGAAGTATTGATTCAAATCAAATCATCAAACATTAATTCGAGGCGAAAGTGTGACAGACTTTTTGTTCATTTATCTGTCTTTGAGCGAACGATATGAGATTTTTTTTTATCTACAAACAAGTGCTAAATATTATTTTCAGTTAAAATGCAATCTTTCGCCATTCTCCATCTGTCCAAACCGAAGTTTATATATGGCTTTTCATTTACAAAAAAAAAAAAAAAAAAAAGTTAAATTGCAAAGTTTCGGATTTCAGACGTTAAACGTTTGCATCCAGTTAAATTGCAATGACTTCTGATTCAATGTCTGTCCAAGACAAACACTATTTATAATTTTTGTGATGACAACGAACACTCGATACAACTTTTTAATGTTAACAAATACTCGTTGTCACTTTCGTAATGCTCGTTGGAGTAGAGACCTTGTAATCGCAGATACAACTATAGTAACGCCGTTGAACAATACTGGTGTACGCCTTCGAATAACACTCGCACTAATAATACTTGCTCGATAATACTCGCTCGAAAAGTAACCACCGTATAGTGATCCGAATAGTAATCCGTATAGTGATCTGAATAAAGAAATAGTATAGTAATAGAAGATAGACTAGAAATGACGATCAGAAGAGTAATAGAGGATAGACTAGAAATGACGATCAGAATAGTAATAGAGGATAGTCTAGAAATGACGATCCGAATAGTAATAGAAGAATATTAACAGAAGATAGACTAGAAATGACGATCCGAATAGTAATAGAGAATAGACTAGAAATGCCGATCAGAATAGTAATAGAGGATAGACTAGAAATGGCGATCAGAATAGTAATTGAAGATAGACTAGAAATGACAATCGTTTAGACGTCACGACACCTCCTACTTATGCGTTCTTCTATGGTCACATGATCTAATTCAATAATAGGATCGACTGTGCTCACTGGCGATCTATGTTCAAATTCAATTGTCGGCATCAATACTTTATTCCTATATAACAATTTTTCATCTATAAACCACTGCTAAAATTAGTTTTCGAAGCAAATTGCCTTTTCATCATTTTCTATCTGTTCAAACGAATATCCTTATTCGTGATACCGTAGCTTGAATTTACGCGAGAACTTTCTAAGCATTCAGAAAGGAAGTTTTGAGCTAATTTCCCAGACGATATGTTTAATTGATATCTGAGAAGAGTATTGTAGTTATTTACACTAATTACATTCTTCGAACTGGTGTCCTCATCTTTGTTGCCATATTCACGACGTTTCGACCGTTGTACGCACCGGCCTTCATGAGATTTGAATTTCTAATCGAACCCATTATTTCGTTCACCGGTTTAGATTGTTCTAGATCTACGTGCCACGACTCTCACAGATATCCCAGTATCAGTTATTTCCTTTTTAACTCAATTCTCCAAGTTTTGATCCCCTCTGCTGTAGACAGGTATTGAACTCACAGTTCTTTGATTCAAGTCCCTGGATTAAATCAACGCTTTTATCCATTGGGCCGTGAGATTTGAGTTAAAAGGCCGATAATTGATACTGAGATATCTGGAAGAGACATGATACGTGGAACTAGAACAATTTACCACGGCAGACGAAATAAAGCTTTCGGTTTTGAAATTTCAGTCACCTGAAGAAGACTGGAGCGTACAGCAATCGAAACGTCGTGAATATGGCAACAAAGATGAGGACAGTAGTCCGAACAATGTAAATAGTGTAAATACATTGATAAAGTATAGGCCATTTTAATGTATTAAAGTTCTATCAATACAAGGCTCAAGAGCCATCCAAAGTAGAAGGTTACAGTATAAATAGCTATGATGAATGCAGTGTGACATATGCAGAACAGATAAGTATTAGAGCTTGAGGTTAAAACGGTAAGATTGCAGTGTTCGTGGAAGCATTGTTCTACTTAAAATTGGAATACGGAGGAAATGAGGCTGATTCGGGTCTGTGGACGTAGCACGGTGCCGAAGCGTAAACTGGCAGAACAAAAGAATGGAGCTCCTCTGAATATTTGTCATAGATATAGCGATAGAATAGCAACTAGGCCCTCAGCAGTTGTGATCTTGCTTTTACTTTGTCTAAACTTAATAAATATTGGATTGTTTGCGTTTAATAGTCAACGATTATTTCTAGCATGTTGAATACTAACCGAATGCTGAATATTTTTGGCCTCATGCCATACAGAGCTAAGCTAAGTAAATAAAAGCGCAAATGCTAATACGACCAAAATGATGTTTCCTCTCTTGGTCGTATTTAATGTAAGGTGGTTGGGACTTAATCAAAGAGGGAAAAAAGATCGATGTTCTTCGAAATTGTTTTCGATTCACTTATTATCGAGGGACTGATCAGAAATCGACGATAAACAAGATCAAAATATTTCCACTTGAAAGCGGAAATGAGATTGGTGTTCAGAAAAAGCAAAGGAAAAAATAAAACTCCATTACAGTTGGCGGAAATTCTACCAACTTTGAGTTTAACTAGAAAAGACAATGAACAGTTGGCATTAGGTTAAATCATTTATTTACTGGTCAGATTTTTTTTTATAATTTGGGGCAGAAACTTCCCTGTCTACCTGTCTGTCTACCTGTCTGTCTGTCTTTATATATGTATGTATGTATGTATGTATCTGTCTATCTATCTATGTCTGCTCAAATATCTATCTATCTATCTATCTATCTATCTATCTATCTATCTATCTATCTATCTATCGTAGTCTCTTCATATTTATATATCCTTCTATCTATGTTAGTCCTGCCATATCTATGTCAGTTCATATCTAATTCACACTGTTAATATCTATCTATCTATCTATCTATCTATCTATCTATCTATCTATCTATCTGTCTGTCTGTATGTCTGTGAGCAGGCATAGATAGGTAGATATGAACATGATATATATTATCGATTTCACTGTGTTAATATCTATCTATCTATCTATCTATCTATCTATCTATCAGTCTTATTCACTTCATATCACTATCTTTCTTCTGTTTTCACCATAACATTAGGACGATTAATACAGAGAATCAATAATAAACACCCTCCTTAAACATGTCACGTCACAATGATGGAAAAATTACAGACATTTACGGTAACATAAGCCGGTGAATTTAACCAGTTATCAACCCTTCTTTGTTGATTTAATGTCGAATATATATCTTATAGTAGAAAAATTTACAAGGAATTGACAGAAAGAGAAACGTCCGGCTTACATTTGAGTCAAATAAGCAGACAGAGATTCAGTATACGCTAGATTAAAAAAAAGGAAAACAATGTATTGGGTTTTCACTAAAATAAAAAAGGCAGCCATATTTACGGTTTACACCAGAGTTCAAAAGCCAGGTGCAAAGTAAAAAAGGTAGACAGCGCTTGATATAGCACAGCCAACTCGGAATTTGATGAGATATGGAAAGCAATTTTGTAGAGAAGAAAAACAATTGATTCTACCTTCTTTGAGTGAAAACTATTATTATTAAACCACTTTTTAATTAGAAAATTTAAAAAAAACATGCACGTATGATCAACACCCCTCCTTCTGGATACATCGAATTGTGTCATTCGAGATTAGTCGAAGATTTTTAATGTGGACGACATTGATAGTGATACAAGACGGTGTAATTATTTACCAAAGCGCCCACATCGCTACCAAATGTGGCACAAGGTCGAGGTTAAAATTGGGCTTAGGGGCAATATCGTCGAAAAATTGCTGAAGCCCTCTCAGCACTTCCTCTTTGGAAACGCTTCAGGCATTGAGCCCTTCCCAAAGAGAGGTACTGCCTAGGGGAAATGTTCCGTAGGTTTAATATTAAAAAAAATAGCTTGGGCTTTATATTTTTAAAAACATTCCCTATATTAGCTTAGGGCCTACAGGGGAATACAAGACGGTGTATTTAATGTGGATCGTTGATCCTGCTACAGATTTCCAAGAGACACTTGGTAAATGCTAATCGTTCTTTAAGTTACTTTGCGTCAGAGATATATTAAGTAAATCTTTAAAAATATTACGTAAATCCAACAGAGAGATAAAAAATACGAAACCTTTAATAGTGTAATAGAGTTTCTGAAAGTTTTCCTATTTAATTAGATTAGATGTTTTTGCAATACGCTCAGGATTGTTGAAATTCTCACAGCATTTGGTATTGTTGGATAACAAACTCTACAATTTATTCAATTTCGGAAACCAATCGCTAAAATTTGAATACACTGATTTGTTTGGAAAAATAATTTGAGAAAAACTTAATTAAAAACTTACTTAAAACTTTATTAAGTTCTATAGGACTTCATGGTAAACAATATTTTTAAGAAAATTTATTTTTTTCCTTTTTAGCAGCGAAGAATAAATTCTTAGGATTTCTTACTCTTGAGCATGCAACATACAACTGGCTATGCGTAAATATTTCTTTCTGGAGCCAAATCCCAACTTTTTGAGGCGTCTTATATTGCTAAAACTGCATCAAGTCAAGTAAAATAAAAGTAGCTTAGGAAATGCCTTACGAAGAACAATCTCTCTTTGTTGGAAGGTGTGTTGGCGTGGGGGTATGACTGACATACGCGGCCGCGGTAAAGTCATTTGATGTCTGTCTCCAGTGTAGTATTTGGAGAGAAAGAGAATGGCCACATGGTGGACTTATTTTGTAAGTTAAATAATGAAATTTTTATTTTTTGCCCTAAAAATAATGAAAATTTTTTTGTACTAAGCTATGCACTTTAGCAAAACCAAGAATACTTTTGTAGCCCCTTACCTATATATATATATATATATATATATATATATATATATATATATATATATATTATAAGCATTTCACCCCAAGCAAGGCAGGAATGCCACTATCGCTCAGGGACTTACAGAGGGTTGAGAACAAGAGTAAAGAGACGTGTTTGAGAGAAGGACAGTGAACAAGATCAAGGTATCAGAAGATGTCGTATATAGATAGATGTTTTAAGAGTGAGCAAGGCACATTGGTGTAGTACTCATGGAACCGCCATAACATCTTGCTTCGTTCACTATAGAAACCATACATAAAAATATAGGGTTCTTATTTTATTCAATCGATATATTGCTGTGTTATCAAAGATAGAACAAAGTTTATGTTGTGGTGTGCTCCCTCTAATAAGTCTATTGTGGACTCTTCTACTTACTATAATGTTAGTAGGAAAAGTATGCCCGGAATGTGATCTAAACTGAACGCTGGTCGTGTAACGCACTTCTATTGTATTTAATGTTTAATACACTATTTATGTGCATTATCTTGTTATTGCCAATTAATTAGTCACAACTTTTTAAAACAGGAAATAAAACACTTTTGTCAAGCGATGCAAAGGCTAAACAAGAAGTCTAAAACCAATATATATATATATATATATATATATATGTACTTACTATAGATTATACATCGATATATAAGAAATGAGAAGACTGTATCACTAAAAACTCTCCTATTGTCATCTGCCGGGGAAAGTTGTCAACAACTTGTGGCACTTAACTCGTAGCCGCTCAACAAACTGACTGATTAAAACATGTTTCTGATCATGAGAGTTACCGGACAATAGAGTGCCGGATTAAAGAGCTGAGTCGGACTGTAATAAGTAACCCTAACGCAAAGTAATTTACAGAAAGGAGTAACATATTTCATCCATTGATTGATTGATTCATTTTCCGGCTTATTAGTTATTTCAAGCCAGAAACTATTTTTTTAGATTGTAACTTATATCGGGTTAGTGAGACAAGTCTTACTACATCACTCATAACTGGAGGTGGGGGGGAGAAGAAGTGAGTTGCTTGAATGTGAATAGAATGAACCGAAATGGGATTGGAACTTGGCTCTCCGATTAAGAATCCCAAGCCATTAACCATTACACCACCCGCACATCCAAGCTTACAGCACCTGATATTCTCAAGGGGTCTTCTATCTAGGAAAGATTAAAGGAAGATTATAGAACGAGATCATCATGTTGTGCTATTTCAGACTCATGTAGCTTCTTTCGTCTTTTTCTTTTATGAATTTCAGTCGTACGATTTTTAGGTTGATACGTCGCTAAATTAGTCAAGCTACCCTAGATTGTTTGTCAAAGGTTGAACATCTTTTTTTGCCAAGCACAAATGTGAACAGTGGAATGTTTTTCCTTGTAAGAATGGGCGTTGACACAAAAAAACGGTATAGAACCCCTGAGATACAGTATCATGTCTTTAAGAACCTCATTGGTATCAAACACTGCAGTACTCATTCTACCTATCTTTAATGATAGCTGGAATCAGCACAGCCTGTTATTTCGTGCCCTGCAGCCATTATTTAAAGCAAGCCAAAGGAGACAGAACAGCAAATTAATATTTATCCAGCCTCCCCACCAAGACCGAATGTGACACAAGGTCGTTTTCACGTGTGAAGCACCATACACATACTTATGCATAAGGGCCAAGGACAAAAATCGATTTTTGCCCAGCCCCGGCGACCACTGTCACGCTGGCATCAGTATTATACCAATCCAACCTCTTTAGTGAGATGGGGAAGGTGCTGTTGTAGGGTTGGAATCCTCGGGGCCCAGAAACTTCGCCGATCTAAAATGAGGTGAATCATAGCCCCAATTACAGCACAGAGGCGTTAACCACATTTCCTGTGCCAATATCCTCACTATCTAATCTTGAGATAACTTCTTCTTCTTCTTCTTCTTCTTCTTCTTCTTCTTCTTCTTCTTCTTCTTCTTCTTCTATGGTCCTTTTGCCATCTCTTCTAAACCCTGCTCCGCCATCCATTCGTTTAATCCCGCCAATTAGTTTAATGTTGCTTCCCTGTCTGTCTGATCTTCAATCTCTCCTGTGAGTATCAAATTTTCCAAGCCCTCTTTCCTTATTATGTACCCCAGAAATTTCAAATATCTCATCCTGATATTATGTATAAGTGTCCTTTTCGTTGCCATTGTCATTCCTGTTCGGTCCATGGTATTCTCAGCATCCTTCTGTAGAACCACATTTCTGTTACTTCAAGTCTCTTCTTAATCTTTGAGAAAATTTTCAAGCATTAACTACAATATAGGAGGATTGATATTACATAACTTTACATTACTCTTTTCTTTGCTTCTAAGAGTATCTGTTTCTTGATACTTTACTTAGTTTTTGGAAAGCATCTTTCACTATCCCAATGTGCCTTCGGATTTCAGTGTCACACTTTCCGTCCACGATTAAAACACTTACAGGATATTTGATTTATTGTACCTTTGTGATTTCTTATATCCATTTTGTAATTTGCGTGTTGGGCTGTTCCTTTTTCTCACAACCATGTCTTCCGTTTTCTTACAATTGATATTTAGTCCTTTCCTCTCGCTTTTCTTCCCTATATTATATCATAGTTCTTATACTTTTCCTTTCTGTGTCTGCTATCAACACTGTGTCATCTTCATATCTTGTGTTGTTAAGATTGTGGCCGCCATTAATTAATCCTGATTGAAGATCTAATTTTCTCAGAATCGTTTCACTTGTATAGATTGAATATGTTTAAATTATTAACGGCCACAATCTTAGCAACATATGATATGCAGACGACACAGTGTTTCTATATTGTCCAGCATTCACTGCCATATAAGATGGACGACCAATATTACGTAACAGTTCTTTGTTTCTAGAGAAATGTTCCTGTTTCTTAATACTTTGCTTAGCTTTTTGAAGACCGCTTTCGCTATTCCAATGCGTCTTCGGATTTTGGTGTCACACATTCAGTCCTCTGATAAAACACTTCGCAAATATTTAAGTATTCGGACTTGTTTGATTTTCTTATGTCCGTTTGGTAATTTGCATATTGAGCTATTAATTTTGCCAACAACCATGTATGCTGTCTTATTGCAAGTGATGTTTCGTCATTTTATCTTTCTTTCCTTTACTGCTTACTGTAGTTCTTGTAATTTCCTTTCTGTGTCTATCAACACTGTGCCATCAGCATATCTTATATTGTTAAGATTGTGGCCGCCAATAATGAATCTGGTAGAAATTCTTGTTCTCTCAATATCGCCTCACTGAATAGGTTGAATAAGTCTGGTGAGAAGACATATCCTTGTTTTTCATCCTCTTTCTATTTTTGTATATTTACTGAATTCATTTTTTATCCATATAGAAGCGGTTTGCTGCCAGTATAGATTCTGGATTATGCAATACGTTTTGCAGTTATAATACAAATGGCGGCTTATATTCAATTATATAATAAGGAGTGTCGGAAGGGAAAATTATATCATAAAAAAACATGATCGTTATAAAAGAAAGAAACTGCGGTTTGCAAAGGTCTGTATAGTAACTTCTAAGTCGTTCTTTATTGGTAATAGAAAGTAGGATAGCAAACGAAAGTTTGAGGCCAGGAGTTTTTCCCTTTCAAAAGATTAGCAGTTAATTCGTAACCGAAACCTCTACAAATATACGTTTTAAAAATGAAATTCTTCTCCTTGAGGTCGAGTGGCCTATCAAATATTGAGTAACATATTTTGAACACCTCCTTGCAGCTTTCAGTAATTTGACAAGCGGAATTTAATCACTTCTGCTGAACAGTAAGTTTGTCTCCAGCTGTACGCGTCAATATGCGAAGCGAAGTTCTTTATTATATGTCTTGAAGTTGTCTTGTGGTCAGTATCCTGCAGGTAGGAACAGTGACTGTTGGCTCCTAGCAATGAATCATAAAATTATTTGGCAACATTGTCTGAATTTGGCAGGATCTGCTCTTTTATCATAAGTGAGCCTGGGGCAGAAATTTCCTGAACAGACAGACAGACAGATAGATAGATAGATAGATAGATAAAGAGAGAGAGAGAGAGAGAGAGAGAGAGAGAGAGAGAGAGACGTGGGCTAGAGGGTATTTGTAAGTGTGCAAATAAGATGCCGTTACCCAAATATGGGAAGATAGATGTAAATATATGGTCGAAGAAAAAAAAGAAGAGTGCTGTAATGAGAAGAAAAAGAAGAAGAAGAAGAAGAAGAAGAAGAAGAAGAAGAAGGACCTCTTTTAGGATGAGAAGAGGAAAAAGAAGAAAAAGAATAAGAATAAGAAGAGAGGGCTAACGAAAAAGAAAAGAAGAAATCTCTTGATGATGATGATGAAGAAGAAGAAGAAGAAGAAAGAGGAAAGAGAATATGAGAGAAAGAAAGAAAGAAAGAAAGAAAAGGGGGAAGAAGAAGAAGAAGAAGAAGAAGAAGAAGAAGAAGAAAGAGGAAAGAGAATATGAGAGAAAGAAAGAAAGAAAGAAAGGGAGAAGAAGAAGAAGAAGAATGAAAGAGGAAAAAAACATGAATGAAAGTAATGGAGGAAATACCAAACTGAAAAGAATAATGCGTTAAAAAATAAATTTCATAGATGGCGTTGAATAAAAAGAACAGGGAAAATGTCGAACAAAGAAAACGGTGTGTATTGAAAAAACGGAACAAAATGAAAGAAATGAGAGAAAATGAACGAAAGAGTTTAAGAAATAGATAAAATATTAGTTCGGGTGAAAAAAAAACAGATTGAATTTAGATAGATAGATAGATAGATAGATAGATAGATAGATAGATAGACAGATATAAAAGAAGAACTTGAGTGATAAGAAGGAAAAGAGAGATAGAGAGAGAAGGGAGAAATAAGAACGGCTATTGAAAAATAAAGCAGAGAGACAGTAAAAATGAAGGCAAGGGTATATGAAAAATATCTTAATTTCCAACATTTAAGAGCACCCGTAGGGGATGCAAGAATAGTAATCTTGGCGACTGGAATCTTACCTAACATTGCTTCAGATAACATCTAAATGCAACGCAGGTGCCACTCAAAAAATCAGTCAGTACACTGTATATACAACTTGGGATTCCTAACGAGGAATCTTTTGACGACTTCGGTGATCGGTCCAAATCTAGGTCAGAGAAAATCGCGAATTGACCGAGTTGTCATTTCTTTCCGGATGATGGTCGAGCTTGTATTTGGAAGAGATAAAATGAAGCTATGGATCCAGTCTGTCACAAGAGGGTTGAGCTAGCTAGTATTGGCATTTTTCTGGCGGCGAATTCGAATAGCAAATGTCTTCCAAATGCTTAGGGACAGGAAAATTTCGTTGAAAACAAAAAATCAGAAAAGAAAAAAATGAACAGTGAACTACTTTGCTTGTTATGGAATCCAGGACATCTACAGGAGGATACTGGGAATAACGAGGGAATTTGCCGAAAATGGAAACAAAGTAAACACTCAGAGTCAGTATGAAAGATTTGGAATTGCTGGGACACATGCTGGGACATTGTAAGAGGGATTTAGGTAAATTGCTCGAAATCAATTGCTCCAAAAATAATTTCTCGTACAATCAATTGCTCAAAAGGCAGATTTCTCGAAGTAATTTCAAAGCTCGAAGCACCGCCGTCACACGACACGTCAACGGAGTTGGATATAAAAGCCGCCACAACACTCAACCTTAGCAGTCCTGATTTTTTTTTTCTATATTTGTTTTCTATTTTTATTTCAATAATTTTGGAGATCTCGAACCCTTTGTGATGGACATAACTTTTGTTGAGAGCGAAAAATGAAAGAAGTTGTGTTTGGATGGATATATCTATATACTAAGAACAAAACAGGGAACAATAAGATTTACTGGAATTGTGAAATGTGCAAAAAAAAAAAAAAGTAGGAAATGCTTAGCACGTGTTTTATTTTTTTTTAACCACAGGTTTCGAGCAAAACTGCCTTTCGAGAAAAAAAAATAAGACCTGCTATATAAATGTACTCGTTTTTTAATTTTAACTGTTCAGTTAACAACAATAAAGTTGTATTATTTTATCTTATAGTAAATATTAGAAACAATGTAGTTTTTTTTTTATTTTAACCACAGGATTCGAGCAAACTGCCTCTCGAGTAATTGATAGTTCGAGAAATTATTTTTCGAGCAATTGATTTCGAGTAATTTACTGTCGAGAAATTTACTGTCGAGCATTTGATTTCGAGCAATTCACCGGATACATTGAAAGAGGATTTGATGAATTTGATACTCATAGTTCATATCGAAAGCAAGAGAAGAAGAAGGAAACACCAAGTAACCTACCTGATTGATTTGTGTAAACGTATGGCAGAACAGGGTTTGGGAGGAATAGTAGAGTACAAATGATATTTTACAGCTACAAAGAATAGGAAGCTGTGGACATCCTTGAAAAGGCGGAGAAGATAAAAGAAAAAGAAAGGCCGGGTTATTTTGAACGGCCGGAATATTTTGAAAATCTCGAGGCCTACAAAAGACTTACAGGTCATTGTTCCCGCCAGTCATCCCGGTGGGCATAGTTTGCGTTAACATAATAACGTAATCTCAATCATGCACAGTTGACACGAAACTGGTGCTAGGAAGAGTCCGCTGACATCCAGCTAGGTAGTAGCTTTCATGATCGCCAGATCTAAACCCGATTCAACATGTATGTTGCTGGATAGTTAAATATGAATAATTACAATATTATCTGAGCATTGATCTTTTCACAAGACAATGGCGTATCGTGGATGATTGGCTTTCTGAACAGTAGATCCGTGTTTGAATTTCGCCATAGTCGAATTGTCAGGAATGTGATTTATTTATGAGACAAGAGTTCGAAACTCAGCATAGTCGATTAGTCAGGAAGGTCATTTCTTTATCAGATCCAAGTACGAATCTTGCCATGGTCGATTAAACGGGAAGGTGATTTCTTTATGAGAACTGAGTTTGAATCTCGCCATGGTCGATTTATCAGAAAGGGTATTTCTCTATGACACCCGAGTTCGAATCTCGCCATGGTCGAATTGTCAGAGACGTGATTTCGTTAAGAGACAAGAGTTCTAATCTCGCCATGGTCGATTCGTCAGAGACGTGATTTCGTTAAGAGACCTGATTTCGAATCTCGCCATGGTCGATTCGTCAGAGACGTGATTTCGTTAAGAGACCCGATTTCGAATCTCGCCATCGTCGATTTGTCAGAGACGTGATTTCGTTAAGGGACCCGAGTTCAACTCTCGCCATGGTCGATTTTGTCGATTCTAGAATGATACAGAATTTTCAATCCCAGCAACTGAATCAATATAATCCTTCCACTTCATGACGTCGAAAAAATACAGAAAATACGGTCATCAGCAAGACGAAAAGCCCAACATGTAAATTACAAATTACAGATCTCGATATCAAGCAAGTACAGAATTTCAAATATCCAGGAAGTGTTTTAACAGATAACGGGAAATGTGGAACGGAAATCCGAACGTCCATTGGAATAGTGAAAGATGCCTTCCAAAAGCAAAATAATATTAAGAATATGTCGTTAGAAATAAAGAAAAGATTGCTGAAATACGTTGCAACATCAATTCTCCAACATGGCAGGGGATCCTGACCAATTTCCTCACAGATGAAGAAGAGGCTTCGAGTAAGATGCAGCTCCACAGAAGATGCGGAGCATACCATGGATGGAGTAAACTAAATTTTAAAGGAAAGAGCGAAGAAAAAGAAACGGTTGAAATTTCTGTGTCAAATAAAAGAATGCTTAGAGAATACACAGAATATATTGAAGTTAAAGAGGGCTGACTTGGAAGAATAACCTAGCTTGTGTAAATTAATTGCAGAACATGGACTGGTAGGGGGACTAAGGAGAAAAAACTTTACTTAGAGCAACAATGATTAGGAAAATATCGAGAGACATGATCGTCCATTTTTCTGAATTGGCTAATGTGAATGTGATTGTCCATTTGCTTTATGTAAAAAAAAAAGAAAATAAAGAAAAGTATTGGAAAAATTTAAAGGCCTCGATTTTTTTCCCGCTTGTAGCAGCTAGTGAACTCATAGGACCTTTTTTTTTCTTTTTAAGACAGGTACATTCGGTCGAGCGGGAAGTCTGTTAGGGAACCGGTGTCTTTCTCCTTTTTTTCTCAAGATACCATTCCTAAATACATTGTTATCAAAGGTTAAAAAGCTTTTATCTGCCCATTACTTGAGAACTCGTGACTATTTACAAACAGTTTCACAAGGTTAGGGTCAACACGTGAGAAGATTTCCAAGCTGTGCCTTATACTGTGATCATTTTCGCGGGCAAATATTATAAAGACATCACCTCCTTGGCTAATCGAAAATGGTAACTTGAATTTCACGATTTGACCATTTGCCCAGAATTAAATGGGAGTAGTTTAATTATTATATGCTTTTCTCTTTGACTCAACATGTTCCTCCATTTGGCCGCTGTAATCTCCGGTCTTATTAAAGTGTTTGTTGTCGTACTAAGCTAAAAACTTTATTCACTGGAGGAGGTTGTTTTCATTTCGCATTCCATGCCCCCGAGATTTGTGCTGTTAGCTAGATAGGTTCATTTATCGTCCAGTTCACACTTATCCTCGGAATTTTGTTTTCTGTTTAGGATTAGGTTAATTCTAAATTTGAATTCAACTTTATATTTCTAACGTCTCCGCGTAAACGCTGAAATTAGGACTATTATTGGGTTTTCGATTCCTTCTAAATTATTTTCCTTCTCTTTTACTTCCGGCAGCCCGCTTGAGTCTTAGTGTCGTTATCGCCTTGACTGAGATGAATTGATTAAAAAAAGAGACTTACTGGTCGTAGTTACCCTTTCCTCGCTTGTTGATTTTCTTCTACGGAATTATTTTTTTTTCGACTTACATACGCTATCCACTTTAGTCAGTGCTTGTTTTTGGAGGTCATCAAGTTACGTAGTTTCTGTTACAATACTTTCTTAGTGATAGTGTAGCTCCAATCTGTTAACCAGAGTATATTCTGCTTCAGGTCTATCAAATCCTGGTATCAAACTCACAATTTCTAATGAGTCCTAAACGTTTTATTTTTTTATTCTAAATGATGTAATCCACTCAGTGAAACTGGATGTCTCTGTTCAGCTGGTTGGACTTTATGCGTGTGTTGACTCAGGTGGTGGGCATATATGGTAACTTTAATAGTAATATGAGCCCTTTCCTTATAAGGAAACATTTGACATAACCAAGGAATGCGTTTCCTGATTATGAACAGAAATGTTCTTTATGTTGACATTTTCTTTTAAGACTTCTTTGTTGCTTATTCTCCTCGAACATGGAATTTTGAGTAACGCCATTTCATCATCCGTAGATCTTCTAGCATTGGCTAAGAGGTTAGGTATCACATAGCAATCCAACAATCTTTTTATTGTTTCTACGAATTCTTTCCCTTTTTTCAGTACATTACATAGCTTACAGTTCCCTCCAAAAAAATCCAAATCCAGTATAATTATAGGTTTATAATAAAAATGGTATTATAAGTATCTACCTGTAAGCCATTCATACCTACATTCCTAAAAAGAGAATGGCAGACGTTAATATGTTAGTCAGCACAGACAAAAACATACGCAACAATATGCAAGAAATACTTAGATTTATAATCATACAACCCGACACACAAAATAATTATACACACGACCCACGGTCATAGACATTAGTGCAGATAAATTGAGACACCAATCATGCATAATAACGTACACAATTAGAGTCTAAATACATACAAGGTGTTCGGGTTAAATTTGACAGAAACTAATATTTTTTTAAATTTTTTCCCATTTGTTTGGAATGTCTGTAGACAGTAAACGGCATTATGAAACCTAATTTCTACAATTCTAGAGATGTTAAAGTTAACTGCTGCGGACGTGTGGAAGCCGCTTGAATATTGGAAACTGACAGTCGCTCAGTGCCCTTTGAACGCAGTGGAAACAATAAGACGTGAAATGGAGAACTGTAATGAAGACTACGAAGCCGTGGCGTGCAGGAAAGAACACAGCAGACGTTCTCCGTACACTAGAATTTATCTAAGAACTGCAGGAGAGAGTGATGAAAACCCTAGGCATAGAATGCGGGATTTGGTCCGGGAAATGGGTGGCGCAATTTTCATTATGAACCTGGCGTTGAATGAGGACCTCAGCTATACAAAAGAGGTAAACGTCAACTTCTTTTTTAAAAAAAATGTTCAGGCAAAGAAACTCCTAAACCCGGTTACACCAGCAACAATCCAATTCTTCTCTGATGAAAAGAATTTTTGTCACGAACAGCTTCGCTACAACTTAGTTACAATCCATATGACGTTCCCGGTGACATAAAGATCCCAAACTGTGATGGTCTTTTGGCGTGTTTCCGGTGAGGGTCATGTGATGCCACCTCATATCTTTTAACAGGGCTCAGTTTTCATGATTATGTGGAGTCTCTGAACACCGTGGTCAAACCTTGGTTGGAGAGGGAGGCTGTTGGAAGACATATGTACTGCCAGCAAGATTCAGCTCCTTACCACATCTCCAGGAAGACTCAGAAGTGGTTTACGACTCCACGGGCTACAACGTCTGCCCTCCCCCCTAACTTTCCTGATTGTAATCCCATGGATTATTTTATCTGGAGCGTTGAGAAAGACACTAACCGTACTGCCTTTAACGTCAAGATCGTCGTGGTTAAGGAGGCGTTTGAGGCTCTCCCAGGGGACATCGTGAAGACCGCATGTGACAGATGCTGGAGTCAGATCGATGCTGTGGAAGGTGCTGGTTTGTCTTCTTTGAGTGAATCGTCTTTTGATTATTATATTTTGATTAATTTGTATGCCATTTTTCCAATAAATTAGTTATTGGCTTAGATATTCACTATATTTTCCAATAAAACCTGACAAATTTGCCGCAAACACCCTGTATATGCATTCTCATCACCAGTAGAGGAAAATAAATAAACTGTTAAATAAATAAACGGGGCGTCTACAAAAATATGAGTATCCAATAAAAGTAACGTTTAAAGTGATAACATCTGTCGGATTAATAAATATAAAATCCATCAGTTCTTGCGAAATTGCTTTGTTTATTTATTGAATACAGAACTGAGCAAATATGAAATCTTTGTGAGTCTATGAGGATAAGAATTTCGCTTCAAGCCTTGCTTGATCAGCAACGGTTCTTCGGGGCCGAGTTGGTAAAATCACGTCGGGTCTAACGGCGGTTCCCTGTCCTGCTGAAGAGCATATATTTTTTCTTTAATAAGATTTCTCGAAGATTCAGGCAGGTAGCCGAAAATAAATAAATATACTGTTTAATAAATAAACAGAGCGTCTACACAAATATGTGTATCCTTTACAAATAACACTGAAAGAGATAAAGTCTGTCGGATTAATAAATTAAAACTCGATTACCTCTTGAGAATTTGCTTTGTTGACGTTTCAATACAGGACTGAGCAGATATGAAATTAAAGAGAAGGGTCTCGTTTAAAAAAAACTATATAGATTCAACCTTGTTGCCTGTGGCCGAATCAATCAAAGCAACGCATCTAATGGTGGCTCCCTTCGTCCAGGAGGACGCAGGTTCGAATTTAATAAGCGTCTATTCAAATGTGATTATTCATTAAAAATTACGTTTCTAGTGCTAAAATCTGTCGGATTAATAAGTAAAAAAATAATTATTTCTTTATCAATATGTATATGTATATATACAGATATACGGGTATGGATAAATTTTCCGGCTTGCACAGGTTGTAATATAAAAACGCACGCATATTCGGCGATAGGTGGAGGAACGTTTGAAGACATTTAATATCAATAAAGACACAATAGAGAGAGAGAGATAGAGGGAGTGTGTGTGTGTGTGTGTGTGTGTGTGTGAGAGAGTATTTACAGTTTCTGTAACTATAAAGAAATTATGAATCTCTATTTGTAATTATTACTCAAAAATATAATTTTTACTTTTCAACTAATTTTAGGTCGAACTATGGAGGCTAAAAATACAGAACATAGAAAGTTTCACAAAGAAAGGAGAAAAAAAAGGAAAACAAAAAAAAAATATCAAAAACTGATCGTCCCGTTTCGATTGAATAGATAATAAATAAATACTGTTTAGGGGTTTATTTTCTTTCTTTTCTTCTCTACCAGCTTCACTCTCTGTCTGTCCGTCTCTCTCTCTCTCTGTCTCTCTTTTCTTTTTGTGTTTTCTGACACGGTAAGAAAGTTGTCCCAATTTGCCTGATCCACGCTGAGATCTTTTCGAAAACCATATTCCTCTGGAGATTATTCATGAAAGAACGCAGAACTAAAACAGTCGCTAAGGAGAAAAAAAAATCTTATTTTTGCATTGAAATGCTTAGATATTTCTGTAGACTTGAAAAATGAAATGGATAACAACAAAGAATTGCAGACAAAAGACTGAATTATGCTATTTAAAAGTGTGAGCATTTCAGGTGTTTGCCACAAACCTAACACGGATCAGAGAAATCGTAGTGAATGTAGGCTATTTAAATTCGTACAAGAAACTACAATATAAAACAACAACTATTCGATCAATATTATCGGATCAGTACGGAATTTATAGCGAGGTTCGATTACTTAAGCTATTTATTTCTTTGAAATGATTAGCATCCTGTATCCTTTCAATGGCGCAAACATTAAAAAGTAGCTTAAAACAGCAAGAATAAATTAAATTAAAATGCAATCAAATATATTAGCTGTATTTCTGTAACGTTATGACTACAGCGATATTTCTAAGAGTAGCTTAGTTGTGGTACAAAGTCAATAGTATGAAGTGAGGACAGAACGTAATATTCAGTCATAATTGATCTAACGAAATGGCTTCTTAACCATGATTAGAAAAGGATGCATTTTGTAATTAGCTACGTGTTACTGGAAAGACAGAAATACATCATATTTCTTATATATATATATATATATATATATATATATATATATATATATATATATATATATATATATATAAAAAGGGAACGTTGAAGTCAACATTCAGAGGCGACAGGCTTTTTCATGCTAGACGCAATCGTCACGCCTAATTACGTCTAGCATGAAACAGCCTGTCGCCTCTGATTGTTGACTTTAATATTCACTTTTATATTTATATTTACATAAGCTCTATCTGTGATATTGGGCTCTTTATCCCGTAAATATAGCACACCTTAAAACTATACTTCTTCATATATATATATATATATATATATATATATATATATATATATATATATATATAATAAATGGTGGTACTCGCTTGGAAAAACCTTGGATGGTTCGACTTGTAGTAGAACAAATCGGTACCCAAAGATAAATGAGGAATAATGTACGTAAACCTTACTCTCTATTGTTTGAGTCTATTATTGTGTTTTTTTTTGTCACGTGTTCATGGTTGTTTTTGGTTTTAGCTATAAATTCTGTTCCATAATTTTTCTTTTCAGCCGGCATCGCCATTACGATCCGTTTAGGTGAAAGCTAGGTAAGTTTGCCTGGCTCCTTAGGATTATCTTATATATATATATATATATATATATATATAGTTTATGAAAAACTAGGTAATCCGTATGGGTAGACCCAAAGAGGATGATATACAGAGAGCTCAATGTAAATTCAGAGCAAATAAATTTGAATAGAAACAGACCACTTTAAGGTTCCATGTAATAAATTATTTCCCCACAGCCCTTTTAAAAGGCTCTGGATCATCAGACTTTACTTCCAAAGGCTGAAATGAAAAATGAAAAGAAATTTACACATTTTGACGGGCCGTATTCAGCGTATGTAAATTAACGAAGTGAGGAAGTGAGGAGGGAGAGAAGACATGAGTGAGTTAGATGTATCATTTCAATTCTTTATCCTTGAGGTCACTTGGTGTGGGCCAGACATCGCTTAACTTAACGTATGTTAACTCAAGATATAGATGGGTAAGGGGTGAAGAAGAAACCCACATAAAAGGAAAAAGATACAATAAAATAAATCATGAGAGAATGTTTCACTCAATTTCTTAGACGCTGTTATTTCGCATTACTTTAAAGGGTATATTTAGGGGTTAAAGTTTGATATAAATCTAAATGTCTAAACAATCTAGGAAGAATTTAATTTGATGTTTGTTGGAGTTTTGGGTATTTTCTATGAAATAGTCGATTGGAAAAAATTCATAGAAAGTCCATTGAAAGAATAAATTCTTTTTACATCTAGTAATCTTTTTTATTTGCTTAAATATTTTTCTTGTTGATTAAGTTGACATCTATCCGTTTGAGTTTTGTTCATAAATTAAACCCGTGACTGTTTTTAGATATTCCAATTTAAATAGTTTTATCATCAATAATAATTATTAAAGGGTAATATATATATATATATATATATATATATATATATATATATATATATATATATATAAATATAACGTTCGCTTTATGACCATGTGACCCGTGTTCGAATCTCTCAACATGGTCGACTTGCCAGGAACGAGGAGACGATTCCAAAGTGTCTGAAAATCATTTCTCGGTTTGATACGAGGCTTTTGTAGGGGGGCGTCAATATTTGTGCTATAACGACGTCACAAGTCATCGAGGGTTTGAGCGTGTTCACCTTGTTCAGAGAATAAAATAATAATAAGCAAAAAATAAAAAAATTCTAGAAGCTCTTTATATAAAAGATTTGCGCTCAAAAATAAATAAAGCCAACTATAGCAACAAAGTGTTTACAGAAGCAAAGGCTTAAAAAATTATAAATTAGAATTGTTAAAACAATTTAAAAAATCTTTCAAACCCACAAAAATATACTGAAAAAAAATCACATAATTACCTCCCTTGCATAACTGATAAATATTTTGAATCTTTCGTGATCATACACAAAAACCCTCCAAAAAACACACAAATTTACCTCCCTTGAATAATGGGAAAATATTTTCTATCTTGCAATTTTCACGCACACATAACCACAGACACTTAACCCCTGAAAATGACCTCGGGTGAGATTGAAAGTAGTTGTGGAAATAAAAATTATTTGAAAGAATGTTTGGAATGTTTTAGATCAATTTATCTACAACCACCAAGAAATTAATTTGAAAGTAATAATGTTAAAAAAAACGGACATAATACATTTAAGTTATTTAACCAAACATGCTTGAATGATAATATGCATATATATATATATATATATATATATATATATATATATATATATGATACACTATGGAGTTTAAAACCTGTTTAGAAATGTCTAATGTCAGCGGTGCGCAGCCGCTTCGTCATATCATTGATGAAAAAAGGGTTTGAACGAGTAAAACCTGAGCGTCTTGGGAAAAATCATATATATCTTTAAATATATTGGTATGGCGCTACAAGATCGCAAATTAAAAAAAAACTGTATCAAATAACAGAAACCACGTCACTTGTAGACTACCAAGAACAGCAACAAAAAGAAGATAATGATATAATCCATATTTTGAACTTCCACACCACTTCAAATAAAAGGTTAGAAAAGAAACCCCCATCTATAATGGAAAGAGCGATAACAGCTATTGGGCTTGAGAAACCTTGTTTCCTATAAAGAAATATCTTCAGAGAAAGATTTTGTAAATTTCAAACAAAAGCAGATCTGTATGTCCTGTCAAAGAATACAAAATGTTTTCATGTAAGGACATAGCTAATTGGAGGAAGAGATTTACACTCAGGCAGATTTTGCTGGTTTTCTTTCATGCCCCACGCGCAGAGACTGCCGTTGGCATGACAATAGAATTATACAGCTGGAGTTTAGTAGCCTGACTGAAGGAACTGCTAGGCCATATCACTCTCATTGGAAGACAAGTGCAGCTTTTCAAATTCTTTACTCTACATCGTTTGTAGAGTCGTCATAACTGCAGATATTACTTTCCTAGAGAAGGTGAACTCATCAACAGGCCCTGGACATTCAACAAGACTGGTTGTTGCTGGGCTTCCTCTGGTTTTCTCTTTCCTGATCCGAAGGTCAAACAGGGAACTGTTGCTGTTGAGGTGTTGTGACAGTGATTAGAATCATATCATCTGCAAAGGTTTAGTCCGTTGGATTTCCAGTTCCTGATTTGATACCATATGTGGGGTCTCTTGTAGAGTTTCTCATGACAAAATCCCAAATCAGCAGAAACAAAACTAGTGACAAGATTCATTCCAGCCGAACCCCTTGTGACAATATTAAGCTTCTCCCTGTTGCCGGCACTAGTTTTGACATAACAGCTCGTTCTGCTATAGATAAATAGATATATAAAAAAAGATAAATACAAATATAAAAATAGACTCGCCCTCAAACTTTTCAGTGAGGATATTTACCTCCCTAGATCTAAACGTGGTCGGAAGGAGCGAGTACAAGACAAAAATGGAAGTTTTGAATTTATCTCATATCTTTAGTTCTCTGTTTTGTCTGATAATTATATATTTTGATTTCTGATAGTAAATAGTCATTTCTTCTTGCTTTGCTTTGTATCTTGTCTAGAAATCTTTTCAATTTTTCTTCTGAGTCCACAGTGTTATTTGAATATCATGTGATTTATTTAATCATTTCACCCCATGCAAGGCAATAAAGACATTAAGACGTAAGCAGTTAATGAGGTTGAAAGAATAAGAAAAATATACATTATTAAAAGAACACGAATTAAGAAGACAGCAGATAACACTTGACATTGCATTTAAATTTCTGAAGATCGAACTGGAAAGCAACAGACCGGAAGAGAGTTCTACAAGTTTTCAAGAATATGTCCATCGATAATTGGTGGGTCTTTTAGTTCTGTCACGATCGTCTCACTTTAGAGTAGGCATCCTTTATATCTTAACGATCTTTGGTCAAAATTCAGACCTTTGGCGCTGAAACTGGAGTGAACCCTCCATAGCGTAGGCCTGGGTGATGGTATACGGAGTCTCAGCGCTGACTAGTCTTTATGTCATCGCCTTCTCAGCCATACCGAAAAACATACGAAGTGTTGCAGGGAATCCTATTTGGGGACGGCTTGGCTGCAGGAGATAACGGAAAATTGTCAGCTCAACTCCGGGTTTTCTGTATGTAGTGTTTGGATATGACTGCAAATCAATGGGGGTTTAAAATCAGGCTTTTACTTCCCTGAGATAGACTGACTTCCTAGGCTGTCGAGTTCCATCTCCAACCACTCATCAGGCGCCAATTTTCTGCCTTCGACCATTCCCCGGCTTGGAGCTGGCCTTAGTTGCTAGAGTCTATTTGAGACACATGCCATGGAAGCATTTTTATACAGCGTGTCTCCACTATCGCCCCAGTCTATGAGGATCTTTGGAACATATATAATGTACATATATAAGAAAAGTTAAATTCCCAGATCAATTGTGTAGACAATGTAACTATAACAAAAAAGACATTACGATTTCTTTTTTGCCTTGAAAAATCGGAAGACAAAACGCGTCGGCAAAATCTAAGATTTTTTCCAATTGTCATTTTATATCATATATATATATATATATATATATATATATATATATATATATATATATATAGAGGGATATATTTGTTTGAGGGAGCAAAGTGGTTGTTGACTACTGTAACCAAATAGAACAATTTGGCAGGTAACCGTAATGGACTGGTCCTCGTCGTAGTGGTAGGCAATAGGCGTAGGCAATAGGCAAAGACTATAGGCGTCGTCAATAGGCGTCCTCTCTGTACCTCCACATCAGTCTGTATTTATGGCTGACACCAGCCAATCATATTACTGTGAGGGGAACCCAGGGGTATGCGGTGTTTACTCATTCCCCCACGAGGAAGAGATGTGACACAAGGTCTTTTTAAAATGGAAACCCGAGCGCGTAAAACCCGGGCAAGAGACAAAAATTCCCCACAGCTCCCGCAATCGTCGGTTACGCTTGCCTCGGTGCGAACACCGATCCCTTCCTCAATGGGAGGGCGCGGCCTCGGGCAGCTGTTTCCCAGGGCTGGGCATCTCTCAGTATAATTTTCTCAATTGCCCCTCCTTTGACAGAGAACCCTCTGAGCGCACTCTGCCCAAAGACAACGGAACTGAGAGATGATAAGCCTGCGTTAAAATCCCTCCAAGGAGGGATTTATGCGCTGGGGTATTGCATCAATATATATATATATATATATATATATATATATATATATAGGTTACGTGTTTTAGAAGCTAAAACAAATAACGGTTTTTTTAATATATAAAAAGTTAGGTAAACAAAAACATTACAAAATAAAACAAAATATGAAATCCTACAGAAATAAACAAGCACACATCTCGAACAGTTTGTTTATTTTATAACGATGTAGCAGTAATAAAAAAGAAAAAAAAATGAAATTACAAATCAGAATTTAAGCCGAAAATACTTGGCGATAATGAAGTCGTTATTTGACATTAAATCAAATAATTTATACTGTCGTTTTGACATTACTAACACCAAAACTATCAACCTATAAAAATGAACTAGAGGGGAAAATGTTGATAAATATAACTTTAGATAAACAAAAAATATCACTTGTACTCCAACACTTTTCTTACACTTCCCACCTGTAGAATTCCCTTCCGTTTACTTGCTTCCCTGATTACAATATTCAAAAATTTATATGCAACATCAATCACCATCTTCTGTCTTCTTGAATCCCGTTCATCTTTTGTCCTTTCCACAGCAGTCGCTAAATCTTGTTTTTTACTTTCACTCTCTGTAACCCCCTGCGTACTAGAGGCATTCCTGCGTTGCATGGGGCGAAATAATCTTAAAAAAATATTTACGTTTTTCAGTTAAACTTAAAATCCGTAAATATTTTTTGAAGTTTCGGCAAAGCACGCCATCTTTCCTTTCGTTCAGAACCTCATCATTTCACTTTATACATGATATAAAACCGCCGAGAAAGTGCAACCGGGTCTTACTCGTCATCCACCATTTTGTATATTTATTGAACTCTTTCTCTCCTCACATGCAGACTTTTTTTTCCAAGCAGAGGTTAGATAAAGCTTTAAAAACGGACTGGGATTTGAACTTAGTTCGTCGATTCCATTTTTCTTAATCTGTAACGTTTTCAGTGACAGAAGAAAGCCAACAGGTTGAAACGTATTGACGAAAAAAGTGAGGAAGAAAATTCTTTAGGAATCAGGAAAATGTATCATCACATAATTTTGAAGACAGATTGCTGCGGACACAGAGTCAGTCTTCGAATGGATCATTTTTATAAATCACTTTGAATCCACAGGTTATATATATACTGCTCTCAAATATGGCTTTGCATGTGTGAAGGGAACGAGTTGATCAGAGTTAAAGCAATGCTTAAGAGCGCAGCGTAAAATACAGACGAGAATATATTCTTTTCATTCGGCAGACATCTGCAAGTCAGAAAATTGTTCAACGATTCATTGTCTATATAATTCACTTCAAACAGCTTATATATATATATATATATATATATATATATATATATATATATATATATATATATATATGTGTGTGTGTGTGTGAAGAAATATAGTTTTAAGGTATGGTATGTTTATGGGATAAAGTGTTCAGAGATAGAACGTATGTAAATATAAAGTGAACATTAAAGGCAACACCCAGAGCGTCAGACATTTCAAACCTGATGATTGCATCTAGCATGAAGCAGTCTGTCGCCTCTGGGTTTTGACTTCAATATTCACTCATATATATATATATATATATATATATATATATATATATATATATATATATAGGGTGTCCAAAAAGTCCGTGTGCACTTAAAAAAATTTAAATTTATTTGTATTTGCGATAGAAATAATTTGTAAAAAGGATTAGAAAGAAGTAAATCTATATTTTTTAAGTTTTATGGAAATTTTATTTAAGTTTCCACATGTCCTCCCTCATTAACAACACAAAGGATAATACGATTTTGCAGTTCACGGAAAATATTTGCCAACTGATTTACAGTAATGCTTGAAATCACATTAGTTATTTGAGCTATACTTAAAACTATGTACATTAAACTTTCTAACATTTTTTACAGATTATTTCTATCGCAAACACAAAAAAAGTTATAATTTTTTAAAGTGCACTCGAATTTTATGGACACCCTGTATATATATATATATATATATATATATATATATATGTGTGTGTGTGTGCGTATATATATATATATATATATATATATATATATATAGAGAGAGAGAGAGAGATCGATAGACAAAATAGATAGATAGATAGATAGATAGAGAGAGAGAGAGAAATAGAGAGATAGATAGATATTAATACACTTTTTGTTTATACGTTATTTTCATAAAAACATATATTTATATATGCTCTGATAATATTCAGTATTAACAACATTTACTGGCCTAAATATCTGAGAAATTTCATAGAACAGAAACCGAACCATTATCCTACATAGAGCCGTCATATAGCCTGATTAATCATGTGTTTAAATGGTATAGCCCGTTAGGCTGTATGACTGTTCTGTGTAGGATACAGGTTCGAATTGGCATGCTACTACTACTCGACTACGTTGTATCTTGCCTTTTAAGGCACATTTTTCTTGTGTAAATTTTCTTTATCATGTTGGAAATTTAGGATATAATGTCCTCAGTTGATTATATTTCTATTTTGATATTGGTGATGTACACTTCAAGAGAATAATAAATAAATAATTAAATTATGACATCGAGCATTCATTCACCAAAATCTCTAGTAGGTTTACTTATCATTTATTATTTGTCGAAACTAAACAGTGTGCCGCTTGGAAGAAAATTAAACACCAAATTGATATGTGTTGTAGTTTCCTTTTTATAGCATCAGTGCCGATGCTTTTTGATTCGACGCCATATATGCAAGGTTGGTAATAGTCCAATGAAATTTCTTTAATAAGGATTTGAAAAATTATCTCTGTTATGAATAATCAAGAATGGTCTGGCCTTGTTTCGTCACTCTCCTCTTTGAGAGAGCTATTTCAGTTTCCTGGGACAAAAAAGGTCACTATAGGCCAACCTTGTATTCTGAGACGAATAAAGCTTCCTTAAAGCCCACACCTGCGTACTTTTGTCATTAAAACCTCTTCTATATTTCGCATAATTTTCTTGGTTTCCGTTGCATATTTAGATAGAAACTGTTCATTGCCTGAGCACTTTTGTCTGTCCCTTATAAAAATCTTTCAGTCTTTTTACTATATCGTTTCACATGTTCATGTGATTGCTTTTGTCGTCGTCATATTTATTTTTGAATTTTTTTAAAAAAAAGTTTGGCTTGATTTTTCTCTAAAAATATATTTACTTGATTGGAGAGAAAAGCATTGCTGAAAACCGCCATAAACAAACAAAGAAATTATTCTTTCTTATCATTCGGCAGACATCTGCTCTCAGAATATTGATCAGCGATTCAATGCCTCTATCATTGTCGGGAATATATATATATATATATATATATATATATATATATATATATATATATATATATTGCCATTATTATACACATATATATATATATATATATATATATATATATATATATATATATATATATCTGTTAGGCAATAAAAATATTAATAAATAAAAAAAATAAAATCTTCAGATACACTGTGTTGTATATTAATATTCCTCGACTAGTTTCGGCCAACATGGCCATCATCAGGAGAAAAATAATTTTCTGCTTGCTGGTAGCAGTGAACTACAGAAATGAATGTCTTGATGGAGAAAATGAACTTTTGTCTGTAGTTTTCATTTGTTTTTTTTATTTTTTATTTTTTTAACAGTAATTTTGGTCAGTCTTTGTGTTGGTCAAACATTCTCTTTTAAGTTTTTATTTGAGATAAGAGCTGGATGGATTCATGCTGCTCTGAATTCCCTTGGTCATTTTGACAGTTTTATTGATTCCTGGAAAAGAGATGTGTCTCTGTTAAGTGTGTGTGTGTTATTTGGTTCTTAGGGAGTGAGTGAGCATGATGTGTGTAAGCGTGTATATTCGTGAGGGTGTGTGTATATGTGTGAAGCCTCAACACCTCCATAAGCCTGTCTGTCTTGTGTGGGTGAAAAATGTGGGTAGGTTATATATATATATATATATATATATATATATATATATATATATATATATATATATATATATATATATATATATATATATATATATATATATATATATATTTTCTCGTATCTATTCTACATATATATATATATATATATATATATATCATAATATATATTTATATATATATATATATATATATATATATTGCCGAGAATATATATATATATGTAAAATATATACGAGAATACATATATATGTATGTGTGTGTGTGTGTTCTCATTAAAAAGATAGCTATTTATAAAATGTTCTTTCTTAGCGGCGCCGTCGCTGCCTCCGTACTGAACATGCCTTCGGCGTTTGCATGCAGGAAGCTGGGAAAACATTGGTAATGAAGTTATCCATTACGACACCATCAAAATGCAATTTGTAGTGTGGCCGAACCAGTGCGAGCGGAGATATGCAATAAGGAATGAATAAAAGAAAATGCATGTCGTCGTGTTTGATGTAATTGTCTGATGTGCTTGAAAGTGAAGGTTGTAAATGCATTTAAAGAAAGCATGAAGGAACTCCACCCTTCAAAAAGACACATTTTCTGGCTTTGTTTTCCTTAATATGATAAATGTCAACATTGTGAAAGACTACAATCTCTTTATATCTCTCAACGTTATTATGCCTACCTGTCTATCTATCTTACTTTACCAGTGTACATTTATCTTGCTTTGTCAAAATCTCTCTCTCTCTCTCTCTCTCTCTCTATATATATATATATATATATATATATATATATATATCAGTACCTATTTATGTTAATCTGTCAACATTTATCTATCTATCTATCTATCTATCTATCTATCTATCTATCTATCTATATATGTGAATACCTATTCATGTTTTTCTGTTAACATCTCTCAATCTATCAATTCGATCAAACCTCTCTATTCTATTAGTAACTATGGTCTCAATTTCTTTCTTTCTATCTGATGTTTTCAATGTATCGTTATGTTACTCATATATATATATATATATATATATATATATATATATATATATATATATATATATATATATATATATATATATATGTATATATATATATGTGTGTGTGTGTGTGTGTTCTGTCATATCTCCTATTCGTATTGTTACTACCTTTCTTTCTCAGCCTGTTCACCTTTTTGAATCTCACATCGTCACTCACTCAATATCTTTCTTTCTTTCTGTCTGTCTGTTTTCGTCTGCCAGTGAATATTTATCTGACTCTGTTAACATCTATCTATCTATCTATCTATCTATCTATCTATCTATCGTTCGTTCTATCGTTCTATCTATCTATCTATCTATCTATCTATCTGTCGTTCTATCTATCTATCTATCTATCTATCTATCTATCTATAGTTCTATCGTTCGTTCTATCTATCTATCTATCTATCTATCTATCTATCTATCTATCTATCTTCCCATTTCTTACTACCTTTCAATCACAGCCTGCTCACATTTATCTCACTGGCATTCCCTCACTTTTTTTCTTTCTTTCTTTTTTCGTTCTTTCTTTCTATCAATCTTAACTTACTTTGTTCAAAATTGTCTTTCTGTTTCTGTCTACCTCTGTTTGGCTATTTTGTCTTAATCTCTCCCTCTCTCTTCCATCCACCTTTCTCAGTCGCGCCTTGTCCATTTCCCTCTGTTTTCCACTTCTCATCTCCGTTAATCTTCTTCTCTCATCCTGATCTACACCTATCCACACTGCGCTGCTTTTTTTGTTTCTTTTTTTTTTTAACTGATCCATTTTGGCTTTCAGTTGATGAGGTTCTCGTCCTTCCTCCTTTCCTGAACTTCTCATATCATTCATTTGCTATTAATCCTCCAAGTCATGCACCACTAGATTCCTTAGGCGACCATACTCATACGTGTTGCTTTTTATTTGATTTATTTGGCGTTTTATTCATTAATTGATTAACAAAAAGGAAACTGGGGTGGGGGATTTGTGAGATTTCTACATTTAACACACTCGATGGATTTAAGTATAATGATGAAAATATAATAAAAATGTATATAACTGCAAGAAAACAGATGGACTCTCAAGAGTATATATATTCGGATTAAGTGCGTTTGTATTCGAACATAAGTTGTTTAACCAATCATCAGCAGTACATTTCTTTCTAAAAATTTCCTCTGTGAAGATCTACCGCTTTGCTTTGCGACATTGTCTAAGAGTTCAGCTGTTCTTCTTCGCTATCATTACAGCTGCATTTGTATATATTATTTTGTCAAGACGATGTCCATCACATTAAGAAGGTCGACTGAAAAGTTCAGACGCCAACTATGAAGGAATAATGCCAGAAGTGTGAATTTCAACTCTTTATATTAATAAAGGCATTGTTTCTTTCCAGGCAAAGCTGACTGTTCAAAGAAGACTTCAAAAAATAATTAATAGTGAATTGTCTTGAAATGGACAAAGATTTGCATCTGGAACAGGTTAGAAGGAGTGTTTGTACCGCATGGAATGTCTCTTTGTCTGTAGCTCAAAGGGATGGATTCAACATTCATCCTGGGATAAGAAACGTCCAGGGAAATCAAATGGATCGGCCTCAAACAATGTCACATTTTCCCGTGATATGATTAATCAAGTTCCAGAAGACATGACACCCACCGAGCATAAACCATCGTCATACAAAATTCGTAGTGCAGTATTTTTCCTATAACGAGATCTACTAATAGAATTGGATAATTTATTTATAGTCAATCGCCTGTCATCGATCACCCTGTGGTGAATACAATGTTTTCCTCAGTGGACGCAGTTAAAGACGTCCATGCATTCGGTTATATTCCTGTCTCTCTATTACCCTCCTAAATTCAGTTGCCCACTTTTGCACTGTTGGTAAAGCTGGAATGGCATCCCCTAATATAGCAAACATATCAGCATGAGTATCTGTTTCTATTTCTGTGATGAGGTATTATGTGCATATTATTCGGACTATTGTCGCCATTTTTGTTGCCATATTTATCACAGCGTTTCGGCCGTTGTACGCTCCAGCCTTCTTCCAGCATGGCACAGTGGATAAGGTTGTTGGTTAGATCCAGTAACAGGACCCAAAGAGTGTGAGTTCAATACCCAGTTAAGGCAGTGGAGAACTTGGGGAGGGAAATTAACAGGAGATAATTGATAACTGACACCAATTAAAAAACAAAACAAAACAAAAAAAAACATGGCACGTCGAACTAGAACAGTCTACTCCAGTGAGCGAAATAAAGGGTTCAGTTCGTCATATCAACCACCTGAAGAAGGCCGGAGCGTACAACGGCCGAAACGTTGTAATAAATATGGCTACAAAGATGAGGACAATAGTCCAAATAATGTAAATAATATCAGCATGGATGTCGTTTGGGGGATAAGCAAGATTTTCTATAGATACTTGGTAATGCTACGATGCCAAATTTTGTTAATTTCCAAGAGAAAATATGGGAATTTCCTTTTACTTTTGGAACACGGAGGAAATGAGGCTGATTCAATACGGTGGAGGTGGCATGGCATGTCGTAGTTGTAAAAGTCTGATCAGGGGGAACACAAGAACGACGCTCGTCGGAACATGAGATAGAATAGCAAAAAGCTTGCAACATTGCGTCTATAGCAAACAGACTGCAAAACGAAGATGTCTTCACCTGAGTAAGGAGAGTTTAGCTCTGTTAAGGTGGGAAAGTGTGGGCTGAGCGGTTCCAGCAATATAAGACGTTAATGGTTCATTCCAGAATTTCCTACATTAAAAAATACTGAAGAATGTAACTACCGGAATGTTATTTTAGAAACACCGGCGACAACAGCTTAATAAAAATAAACCAACACATAACTTCATACAATACAGAAAGGCTGAAGAATATATTGTTCGAAATGGTGCTTTAAACATAGCAATGATAAAGACAGAAGATCGATAATATAAAGAATAAGGAAAATATGTAATTGCACAACTTTTTACAAGATGTTTACGTAATACATGACCCAAGAGTAACTCAAGGTAGAGAACTGCGGAATGAAGTCGTTGTATTATGATACGAGGAGGGTTTAAGTGCAGATTATGAGGAAATTTAGGATAGATAATAGCTGAACCTCGACTTGGAGAGGTTAAGTTTGTAGTGATCGTGGAAGTTTCTTTTCTTCTCTTCCATAAATTTGCTGTTCTCGGAAAGAATATGACAATGAATCCAGATGGTTCGACCCTGTTTAAGTGCCATGGCGTCACTTAGCTGAAAATGTCTAAACTGGTAGAACTAGGGAATGTAATTCAACAGATGGAGACCGAAGAATGTATCGGTATAAATAGTGTTTAAAAACAAATCAAGGAAGAAAAACATGGAATTATGAAAATAAATTAACTCGGAATTTCCTAGAAAAGAGAAAGAATATGAAAATGAATCCAAATGTCTAAACTGGTAGAACTAAGGTATGTAATGCAACAGAAGAAGACTGAAGAATGTATCGGTACTTCCTCGAAAAGAGAATAGTCGAAGAGTGCATTGTTCCAGATGGTGTTTTAAAAGCAGCAAAAAGGAAGCCATTGTTTCCGAAATATATGAAATAATGAAAGTAATTCGTATGAGAAGTTCATAAAGAAGCGAGAAATTTATTTTCTCATTTTTATAATTTTTATACGGCAATTGTGCAAAAGAAATGAAAATATGAAATATGTCAAGAACGGCTAATTAGATGTTAGTAATTTAAGTTACGCTCATTAAAATAAAATTAGTGAATTCGAAGTGTTTTCACACGGTGAAAAGCAATTAAGCGTACTAATGAAATTATAAATTGTTTCGGAATAAATTTAGGGCATTATTTTATAGCTCTCTTATTTAAAAAAAAAATGTCAACGTTTCATGACTTTGTTCAGGTACAAAGCAAAGTGCTTTCGTGTGGGTCTTAGCACACGCATACACCCCACATAGTCTGACACCTCCACACGCATATGTCCCCACACGCACGCGCATACCCCCCCACACACGAATACACACACGCAATTAAATGTCTATTGTTTAACATTTACTGCATTTAAGGCAGCAGAGGGCCCAGTATTGCAGATAGATATGTTATCGATCTACACAGGAAGGATATCGGAATCATTACTACCGGTTACTCGCCTCACAATATCTGCAAACAGTTACCATCCAGTGTTGATTCCTATGTCCAGTTTCTCGTCGCCATCTTTTTCTATATATATATATATATATATATATATATATATATATATATATATATAATTAAGTTATAAAGAACTTGGTAAATTGTTGGAAGTGTTACCTGATGATCCGGAGTCCTTTTGGTGAAATAAATTATTGTAATGGTACCTTAAGGTGGTCTGTTTTTTCATATATATATATATATATATATATATATATATATATATATATATATATATATATATATTATGAAATGGACAAAGTCCGACAAATATTTTAGGACATTTTTATGCTTATACATTCTTTTTATAGATACAAATATTTAAGTAAATGCACTGTTCATAATAAACAGTATTAAAACAACATTCACCGGCCTTAATGTCCGAGAAATTCATAGAAAATATTCGTCCTCCGACAGGAATCGAACCTTTATTCTATACGGAGCCGTCAGGTTCGATTCCTGTTGGAGGACGAATATTTTCTATGAAAATTTCTGGGATATATATATATATATATATATATATATATATATATATATATATATATATATATGAGATCTGAACAAAATGTATCGGTAGTGTTGCTATAAAAACAAAACTACGGCACATCAATTCTTCAGTGGGATGGGGTGTGGTCTATCGCGGTTAATCCGAGTTAGTCAACATTCAGGTATATCTTTTTGAAAGCAATAAAAAATCTTTCGCAGTGCTTCTTTTTCATTCTTGGCTTCAGCTGGATCCAAAATTTTAATTTCGTGCCTCAAAATATTGATCGATATGCATTTCGTTGATATTGTTCATAATAAAGAAGAAAGAAGGAAAAATGAAACAAAAAAAGTAAGTTATTATAAAGGTATGCAATAAAATTAACGTGGCTAGTCGGGCTACGTGCATCCCAGCCCTATCTGAGCTGGAGAGATACTTAATAGGCTATGTATTTCTTGCTTTAATTTTTATAAATAATCTTTTAAAAATCACTAATGACATGTATGCCCTGTTTTCAAAGAACACATTTTTATTTCAACTTATTGTTTCCAAATGCCCATTTTAATTAATTTATTAAGAAGATACGGTGGAGTAATGGATAGCAGCTCAGATCGAAGAATCGGAGAGCCGAGGTCAAATTCTAGTCGAATTCATTACATCCACTTGCGTGATAATACCCTTGGGAAAGCTATGAATCCTCTTCTTCTCCCAGCTATAGGAAAATAGCAGGACAGACCGAGTTCTGTAGCATTGGATGGTAACTGGTCTACTGCAGAAGAAAATGGCAACCTACTTGCAGGGGAAAATATGCCTCGCCAGTGATGTATCGAAAGATGCATGATCGCCTAAGCATGTATCACGTATGACACATAGCTGACTGACTGTTTCCGTACAGTATAAGGTTTTTAGTGGAATGTATCTTTAGAGAAAGGGCAAATTAAATTTAGCACAACATCAATTTGAAAATAAAACAAGGTGGCAGCCTTAACTCGTCGACTGGAGGGTTAGGGTGAAAAGTGTGAATGGGGTAGTGTTGAGGAAATATAATATCAGTCAGCAGTACTGATCATAAACGTACAGTAAATTAAACTTAAAACTCATAGACAAAGAGGCGCATAAAAACACCAACGCATAGACATATATACAAACACACACTCGAGATAGATACACACGTTATTTGAAAAAAAAAAACTATCTGGCTTGAGATTTAAAAAAAAATATTTTAGTTAGAATAAAGGAATCATTTTAGCATTTAAGCATTACCAATAGTATATTTTGTTAAAGATTGTAATGAGCCCGACAAACATTGCTGACCTAGAGTTTTCACTGCAATTCTGTCTTTAATCTCCTTCAAATTAACCCTCTTCTGAAACCGCAAACAATGTTCTGTGTCGTTTCCGTTGATGGAAACATTCCTAGAATTACTTTCTTGGGGTAGAGCACAGTTGCCTCGTAAATTGTCTTTCATGTAGGATTTGATTTTTAAGAGGAAAACGTATCAAGGCTCTATATCTGGGGAATATAGTAGTTGTCGCGCTTTGGAAATGTGCTTGGCCCAGAAGTGCTGCTCTTAATGGCAAACTGATTTTTAAAAAATCCCCACATCACGATTGCTGTCTTCTAGGTTGTCTTGATTGATTATTTCCATGAAAGATTTGAACTCGGGCACAGCTATCTAGTCAACCCTATTATAACTCTCCGTTTATTACTAAGATTACACGTGAGAAAAATAGTTTTCATGTACCTTTTGGTAAACGTACACGCTTCTTTTTGTAATATCCTATTAAAATTATGCTTGTCCCTCCAATAACTCATAAATGAAGAACTATTCATTTTCATAGAGTGGAAAGAGGATGAAAGTTTTTATTTGGTCACAGTGAGAAAATGAATGAAAGAAAGAAAGGGGAAAATCAAGTGGAGACAGAGAATCCGTTTTAGTCGATCGGAACAGATACTACCCTTTGATCTTAGCCAAAAAGCCGAAACGCCTTCCCCCCACTTGGACGAGATGTGACACAAGGTCTTTTTTTTAGGTGGGGACCCGAGCGCGTACGCTCGGGACAAAGTCAAAATTTCCCCTCAGCCCCCGCAACCGTCGTTTGCGCTGGCGTCGTTGTGAGCATCGATCCCTCCCTCTTGTGCAATGGGAGGGCGCGGCCTTGGACAGCTGTTCCCCAGGGCTGCGCACCTCTCACTATAATTTTCTCAGTGGCCCCTATGTTCTTTGACAGAGAAGCCCTGAGCGCACTCTGCCCAAAGACAGAGGCAAAACTGAGAGATGATAAGCCTGCGTTGAAAATCCCTCGTAAGAAGCGCGATTCTATTTTCTTGAGTCCCACGATGTCAATAAGTGACACAAGGTCAGTTTACTGTGAGGAGCTCGATCGCGTGCAACCGACCTAGTATTAACGACGGAAATCCAAATTTATCTTATATGAAACAACATCGTCTACTGAATTATTTTCAAATTATTATTAATAGAAATGTTCATAAGACGAAGATTTGGATAGTTTATATAAATATGGCTGAGCAGTAGAGAAACGGTAGAATGTCATCAACAGTTCACTTTCAAATCATTTTATCTGAGAATTTACAGTGAAAAGAGTCGCTTCTGCACTTTCTTAGATAACGCGATGGTATTGCTAAGTCCAGTTGAGACCCTCTGCAATGTACGTGCCCAGAAACTTAATTTTCTTCAATCTCACCTACAGACCCCACCAATAAGAAAAGTCTCTGTCTCTAACACACAAACCCATATATATATATATATATATATATATATATATATATATATATATATATATATATATATAAAATTGAACATTGAAGTCAACACTTAGAGGCGACAGGCTTGTTTCATGCTAGACGCAATTGTCAGGTCACTATTGCATCTAGCATGAAACAGTCTGTCGCCTGTAAGCGTTGACTTCAATGTTCACTTTTATAATTACACACGCTCTATCTCTGATATATATATATAAAAGTGAACATTGAACATTTTCTCGGCTATTTATATATACGGATCAGTGGTGCATTGTCGGTAGTCTATTTAGGAGGTTATTTTTTCGGAAGTCGTTTATTTATTTATTTCGGTTAAATTATGTTGCCTATTTATTCTTATTTTTAATTTTTTTAATTTTTATTTCTTATCTTATATATTCATTTATTTTTATTTTAATCGGTGTTTTTATTAACGTAGTAAAAATTTGTTTATAAGGCTATATTTCTTTATATATATATATACGAGGTGGCATGAAAAAATTTCCGGACTAGTTCTGGAGCACCAAAAGATGGCTCGAAGTGACCATTATGTGCCACTGTGCCGAGGGACATCGCTGTGTTTACATCGCAAGTTATGAAATTTGTGATCACATGTATGCAGTAGCTTGCAATTTTGTCATGCAAAAGCATGATTATGTCTTTTTTTTTTTTTAGTCATTCGCGGTATTATGCATCAAGAATACATCTCGTTGTGCCAGACCGTCAAACGAGTGTTCTGTTGCAACGTTTTTAGGCATTTGACGTAGGACGTTTGTCGAAAGCGACCGGATCTGCGGCGCGCAAAGAATTGGATTCTTCACGACGAATATGCCCCCTGTCATCTCCCCATGAATTTCTAACCAAAAACAACATTGTATCGCTTCCGCAACGCCCTATTCGCCAGATTTAGCACCTGCGAAATTCCATTTCTTTTCCAAGCTGAAAATGCATCATAAAGGTCGCCGTTTTCATAATGTTGCTTGCAGAAAAACGAATTCCAGGCCGGATTGCATAAGTGGCTGGCACGCTGGTACCGGCACATTGTTTGGAAAGATGACAATTTCCAAGGTGATGATGATGATGCAAAATATATTATGTTTTTCAAAGGTTCAAAAAACTACCACGTATATATATATATATATATATATATATATATATATATATATATATATATATATAAAAAAAATTTCACAGAGGTACCATGTAGAAAATTTCAATATGTATAAAGGTAAAAGACAATAGGAAAACTGTATTATGAGTCGACGGGTTTCGTCCAATGTGGACTTTTTCAAGGCAAAAATGAAATGAATTTATTAAAATCAATGTAACTATTAACAAAATTTAAGGGCATTTTGTTGGTTGTTAATAGGTACTTTGTTTTTAATAAATTCATTTCATTTCTGACTTGAAAAAGTCCTCATTGGATGAAACGCGTCGGATAATAATACAGCTATTGTTTTCTACCTTTATATATAAAATGCAAACGCTCATATATATATATATATATATATATATATATATATATATATATGTGTGTGTGTGTGGATAGATAGATAGATAGATAGGTAGATAGATTTTCCTATAGCGGGCAACGGATGATCATACACAAGAGAACTGGTTAAAGCAGCCAGTGTCCTGTAAACATACACTTTCAATCATAGCACCATGTCATGCAATAATGCACCATTTCTCGTCCGAGCTAACGAAGTTAAGCAACGTCGAGCCTGATTAGTACCTAGATGGGTGACTACTTGGGAATACCAGTTGCTATAAAGTGAAATTTGCAGGTGTTGTAATGGATAACGGCTTCTTTATTAGTTTTTGAAGCAAATTAGAATCTCTCCCGCTCTTAATCAAATACCTGCTTATCTATTTTGGCGAAAACTTCATAGATGAACAATTATAAGAAAATAATCATTTCGAATTGCTAAACTGATCTGATACTGGTTTTTCAAAATTTCATTCAAATTATAATTCATTCAATTCTAAAGAAAATCGAATCTTAAATTAAAATTATATTTTAGTCATGTAACGCACCGTCTTTCCTCGTTAATTTAAAACTAATTTAAAATATATGGTTGAGAAAAAAATGAGAGAATGAAACCTCCACATTATTATTGTTGCAATCATTGTCACAGCTGTATAAATCGGTCGATGAAAAAAAGAATAGTAAATGAAAGTTATTAGACACATGGTTTGTAAGATTTATTTGCCGTTTTAATTCTCTTGAAGTAATCTACTGGTCGCTTATCATTCTTCCATTTACATAAACTCAATTTTAGACTATTCCTATTCCCTCCTCGGATATTGTCGACCTCTTACCTATTTCATCTCCAGCGGACCTGGTAGATTTAGAAAAAAAAAACTACACCAGTTATGAAGTTGTTTAAAAAAAGACAGAAAACACGTGTGATACTATGGAGAACCACATACTAAGGGAATGTGTTGGGCACCTTAAGGTGGTTAGTAAACTTGCCTCAGTAGAACAATTACGAGAGAGTTTGATCCAAACGGAGTGCCCCACACTTTCGGCATTGTGCCACACCTAAGCAACTCTTGGAAAATCACTACTAAGGGAGTGGGTGGTTTTATTTCGATCTCAGGTGTTTTTGTTTGATAGAACAGTTCCTATTGACGTTCAGTTTTCTCAGTGCTATCCATTTTCCAAGACTAAAATCCAAAGACGAATATGCAATGTTAATGGTCCTAAAGTTGCATCTCACCTTCAGTCACTTTCCTAGCGCCGTAATATCGTTTCTCATTGTTTTTCAAACAAAAGCTTTCTTAGTCTCTGTTCTGATGGACTTTACTCTATTGTACCTAGACTTCATGAATTTAAGAGCAGTACTAGATTGGCAACACGGTCCCATCGTTTTAGATGTAACCGTAAATTCTTTGCTAATAGTTTTTTTCTCGCACTTCTCGATCGTGGAACTTTCTTGTGTATTCTTGATTTCCAGCCAACTTTAACATTAAAAAAAAATTAAATTCAATGTCAACCATTATCTTTGTCTTCGTGATTCCTCTTTATTGTTCTCGCAACTTAATAATATTTTTCTTTTTCTTATTCTTTCACATTCAGTAATCCTTTGTGTCTTAGTGGCTTTATTGCCTTGCTTGGAATGAAATAGTTTAAAAACAAAACTAAGGGAAATGGGAAGTAAAGGGATTTTTGGAGATCAAGTGATAAAAAAAAACCGAAATAGGGTATATCCGGATGCTGGTCTATATTAACAGGCTTGGGCTGGTCGGCACTTTGCGGGATACAGACATGTTCGTCGTGCTATTCCGAAGCCTCCTTTTCTTATTGCCAATTACGTCATCGGGCAAGGTGTTGGTAAGGGGAATAGCTGACATAACAGAATTTGTCCCAAGTATCACCTTTCTACCCAATCAGACGAGCAGACGAAGCCCAGAATGAAAAATCTATTTTATAATAGGATTTGCGTTCTTATTTTTCGACGCGGCGTTTGTCTTTCGTCGTGTTACCTTGTGAGCATGCAGTGCGCCCTTTCCCAGTTTTCAGTGCACATCGACGTGATCGGGAAACGGAATACAACGCGGGGTAATCATTGCCCGATCAGTGGGAAGCATGTGGGAGGCTCGCATCGTATGTTTACACACGTAACTTGACTAAAATTGTAATCGATCATTTATGTCTCAAGAAAACGGAAACTGAATTTTCTTTCGAATCTATTTTTTTTAATAATCATTCAACACGCACCCAATAAGCAAACTCACTAAGACGCGAGATGTCACTGAGAGTAAAAGAAACAGAGAAATCATTATTGTGAAGAGATAGAGAAAGAAAGGGGGAGCGCGGGAAGAGAGAGGGAGAGAAAAAGAGGAGAACAGAAGAACAGGATGCAAGGAGATAGAAAATGACAATTAGCTTTGGTATTTAGATTTTTGAAGATCATACTTGATAGGAAAACATGAAAGCGGAAGAGGCGAGAAGGTCGAAATTATAAAGTATGGGGCACCCAGTGAGGATCGAACTCACTACTCATTCGTAATTGACAAGCTTTCTAACCATTACACCACGTCGAGGTGCCATAATGTTGATTTCCTAAGCATAGCTCACATGTGGCACAAGGCCGAAAGTATGGAACATCTAAGGAGGATCGAACTCACTATTCAGTGGTAATTGCTTAGCGAGACAAGCTTACTAACCATCACACCACGCCTAGATGCCCAGGTCGAGATTATTAGTATTATTATTGAACTTACGTTTGCATGTAGCAATTTCAACAATTGCGACCTTTCCTTCAGTGTTTGCAATCAACACAATCAACGCATTTTATAATGTTAAGATTACGCTCATCGATAATAAATTCTAGTGCTTCTCATCTGACGTAGTGTACCGGCACTAATTTTTTTTTTCCAACCTGATAGGGACCGTCGAGCGAAGCTTGAAGATTTGCGGCGTGGCCGGGGGGGGCACTATGATTCCACCAAAATTTGTTTCAGATATATTCTATTTAACGGTCATTTTGAGACTATCTGTAATAAACACGAGGATCTGATATATCATTTATTCTCAAGTCAGTCATCATTAACATAAAAATGTTTTTCCAGTCTGTCAGGGACAGCTAACATATTCGAATCATATAATTATACAATAACGACCCGAGAAAATTTGTAGTATTATTCATTTATACCAGAAAAATATAATGAATATAATAAAAGTTACAGCAGTTTTTTTTTTAATTTTATACTGATTTTGTAGAAATATATATCCATGAAAATGGAATTTTCCTATTTCTACGTTTCTTTCCTCGAACGTCACATCATGATGATAATATTCTCCTCGTTATTTTAGTACATTGTTTTGCTGTTCATTAAATCGCATTCCTCTAAAATTGAATTAAATTAAAGAAATTATTGAATCGCGAAGTAGGTTTTTTGTCAAAGTATTTTTCCAAACAAATCTTATTCAAATTTCATCGATTGCTTTGCGAAATTGAACGAAACGAATGTTTTTTTTTGTTTCTTTTTGTTTTGTTTTTTACGGCATATCAACCTCAATGGGTTATTTTATGCTGACAAGTTTTTTAGGATAGGTTCGTATGAATAGAATATGTATTCTTTGTAAGAAATCAGTTTAATTTGGTTTGTTTTGTTTTGTGGCATATCAACTACAATGGGTTATGTAATGCTGACAAAATTTCCTTTTTTTTTTCCAAAAATGTGTAGCTGGTAATTTTTTCAGAAATGTATAGCTGGTAATTTTTTCCAAAATGTCTAGCTGGTAATAATTTTTTCAAAAATGTATAGTTTGGTTTGTTTTTTGGCATATTAACCTCAATGGGTTATTTAATGCTGACAAGAATTTTATTGCTGGTAAAATCATTTTTCAAGAATTTATTGCTGATACTAATTTTTGTTTTTACAGAGTATTTCTGGTATCAAAATCTATTTTTACACTTTCATAGTCAGGTTGTGGGGTCAATTATTTGCCCATACCTGGGACCCTAACAGGTGTTACCATCCCGGGTCAGGGTGAACCTGAGAACACCAGCAATTAAGAGGTAGTTCCACGTTCCTCAAAACCTGATCAAAGGTCTTGTTGTGGGACGTAGTTTATTGTCTCACCCAGGACGCGAATGGTTTGTAAATATCAAAGTAAAAATGTAAGTGATGACATTAATAATACTAAATAGAATAATACTAGTAATAAAAACAACCAATCACAAGTTATCACGTTGATGACAGTCAATGTATTTCGTGTGAGAATTGCTGGATTGGATCAAGAGTTCTCAACCAGTGGGGGGGGGGTCCCTCCCTTGGACGGAATTTCAGGGTTTCGTGGGGTGGGGGCACCGATTGGTAAACTCTAGATGTTAACTTTCAAACTCTCAAAGGCGGCACAACCCTCAATGTGCATAGGATCGTTCAACTGAGGGGTCACGCTGGGTTTTCTTTCCGCTAGATCTTGTACTTATTTTTTTTGCTAGTACAATAATAATCCATGTAAATGGGTACGTACTAATAGGGAAAAGAATGGCGATTTTCAATAATATACGCTTATTATTTGGAATGTTCCTTTTGATTCGGACCACCTTGGAAACAATAGTGGGAGGAATATCCTGACCTGGTGAAATGACTGCATTGGGCTAAACAGGTTGAAAACTTAGTCAGTAATCGAAGCAGGTTCAAAAACAGGTGAGTACTGGGCATTTGCGCCCTGAAAATTTGCGTTCCTAAACAAGTTCGTGCCTTAATAATTGCGTATCTCTGATAATTTTTTGAAGATTTTTAAGTCATTTTCAAATTTTGAAAAAAAAACCATAGGTAGTAATCATAAATTTTTTTAAAAAAAGGAAAAATTAAAAAAAAATTAAAATGTTTATTTTTTTTAAATTCAATGACAGATTAAGAGTTTTTCAAGATCGCTCTACACATCGGCAGAATGTTTTTATTTCATCGTTGTTTTTTCTTATGAATTTGGTAGCTGTAATTTTCCTCGTCCGCAAATAATTTTCTCTACTGGTGTATGATTTTCGGAACTTACCATGGGTTACAAATAAAGGTATAATCTATAAACTCCAGCGTCAATGAGATGTTTGTGGGACGCACTTCTGGAGTAAAATGAAACTAGATTAATTTTCTCTTCCTTAAAAAAAGAAATTTTTCGCTCTTTTTTTATTTATGTTAACTACCTTTCTGGTTGCTTAAAGTAATTAAAGGTATTGGTCGGCACATTTCTTTATTAAACAACTCTTAAAAAAACTTCAGAAAATTATCCAGACTTCAGAAAATTATCCAGGGATGCATTTGTCTATGGATGCAAATATCTAGGGTCGCAATTGTCTGGTACGGAATTGTCCGTACACCATCAGCAGCAACTGACGAGCGTCTTAATAAACCCATTGCTTTTAAAAAGGAGCTTATTCTTCTCTGTTCATTCATATCCGCCAAGGGTCCTTTTAAACATGCCTCGGCGAGGTGTGAGAATTGCGGAAATTATTCTTTAAGCTGAGCAGAATAGAAGCTCTTCTGACCCATGATTCGCTGCATAGGGTTTTTTAGGAAGTTTTACATTCTAGAAGATTACTAGTATCAGCTACAGCTGACAGAAGCTTTTACAAAATCAATGCTTTCAAATAGAAATACATTGTCTTCTTCTCCTCCGTCTACGCGTAGGGTCCAGGTTTCAAATAGGAAGCTCTCCTCTTCGATCGGAAGTTGTATTTGCAATTTTGTTGTGGTTATTGCTTTTCTTTAGCACTCTTTATTACCGATTGCTATATTGTATTCATTTCTATACTTGGCCGGCTTAGGAGATTTTTGTAGCCTAGCATATGTGCTGATTCCTTAAGTTTTCGTATTTTTCCATAAAGTTCTCTGACAATTATTTCAACCGCACCCCCCAGAGGGCGGCGATTTCCTTTTTCCCTCCATATGTGGTCAACAAAACCTGATTTTTCTATTTCCCTTCGTGTTAGAAATAAATACAATATGGGAACCAGTGAGAAAGAGTGCTAGAGAAAAGCAATAATAACAAAAAAAAAAATGCCATATGAGTAAAAAAAAAAATGATTACTAAGATATTGTTTATAAATTCCAAAAATTCGCTCGCTGCTGCTTCAAAACATGGGCCAGTGGATAAAAGCGTTGAGTTAGATCCGATGACTTGATCCAACGCGTTGTTTGTTCAATACCTAGCTATGGCAACAACTAAAAGATTTCAGTTCTGAATTCCAATCACCTGAGGAAGGCAGAAACGTCGTAAATGTTGACAGTCCTGACAGTGTAAATATTTATAATACCTCATTCAGAAATATAGTGAGGTAATTTTTATTCATGTTAATTCTTTTTATTCTAATTTTCAGACCAGTTAGGTTAATTTGTAAATCCAAAGATTTCTTCATATACGCGTATAAATCGTGTGTAATCCGGGTCACAATAGTGAGACATTATTTGCTCGATAAAGAAAGGCAGGAAAAAAATTAAGAAAAATGTTTTGTTTTTTTTAGTTATTTTTCCCTTTTCCTTTCGTTTGTTTTATTTGAAACGCAATGTCGCCATTCTCAAGGGTTGGAGAAGGGATCGTCATTATGACATCTCAGAATTCCCCCACCCTACCAGTGTGACTTCGTCTTGTTTGTTTAGCAACGTCACTAATCAAACTAACCATAGAGCAATTGCTTCCTGAAATGAGACGTATTTTCACTAAATGACCATTGACTCAGGGTTAGCAAGATTAACATGAAATCCAATTGTAAGAACTAAGAATCGCTTTTTCGATGCTGCAATATTGATGCATTTTTTTATGTCCTTTTTTAAATAATTTTTGAAATGTTTAAAATTTTAATTTTAATTTTATTTTTCAAACCAGTTAGGTTAATTTGTAAATCTAAAAAAAAAAAAAAATAATACACGCTTATATCGTGTGTAATCTGGCTACCTTGAGGATTTCGTAACCAATGTGAAAAAAAAAATGCGTATTGTTTTAATAAGGTGGCAGTGGTACATTTACAGAGAGATTCTCTCTCTCTCTCTATCTCACTCTCTCTCTCTCTCTCTATCTATCTATCTCTCTCTCTCTATATATATATATATAGATAGATAGATAATATTAGTGGGCAATACACACACACACACGAGCGAGCACACACACACGCACATATATATATATATATATATATATATATATATATATATATATATATATATATATATAAATCTATATCAATGAATCTCCAGGAGGATACAATCCAGCTAGAACTCTTTTTGAATTTGTAGAGCTGATGAATTGGATCATGATTACAATTCCAATATAATACATTATAACCATGGAATATTAGTGTTTGAGCCTTTTTATTATATATATATATATATATATATATATATATATATATATATATATATATATATAAAAAATAAACATAAGCAGGCTAAGAATCAACATACAAGGTGTATGTGAAATCAGATGGCCAAGCAACAGAGATTTTGTCAGTGACGAGCACACGATTATTTATGCAGGCGGAGAGAAAAATGACAAAGGTGTAGGATTATAGATAAAACATTTAAGAAATGCTTTCTGGGATATTACTAACTATCCGAAAGAATTCTGGTAGTCAAGTTGAAAGTAAAGTCTTTCAACATAGCTATCATAATATTGTAGGCACCGACAGCGGAAAGTAATGAAGAAGAAATCGAAGATTTCTACTCTATTTTAGATGGGTGTAATCGTTAGCAGGCTTGTCCAACTAGTTCAATTATTACTGAGTAGTTTCTCCACACTTCCGGTCTTATGCCACATCTAACATTCGCTTAGAAAATAAATTGGGGCGCTTTGGCGTGGTGTAAGGATTAACAAACTTGTCACGCTAGATCAATTACAATTGAATAGAGAGTTCGATACTCACTGTGTGCCCCATGATGTCAGCCTTGTGACGCATCTAATCTACGCTTAGAAAATCGGCATATAACTGAAAATACATCACTTGATGAAAATCAAATCAGCAACAGCTAAAATGGGTATCACATAAAAATTAGGGAGAAAATGATGACATAGTCAAGATGTTGACATTGTACACTACTTCAAATAAAAGGTTGGGAAGAAACACCCTTCAATATTAGAAAGAGCGATAACAGCTTCTAGTCTTGTGAAATATATTTTTCTGGAAAAACTGGTTTAAAAAAAATGATTGCACGAATTTCAAGCAACAGTAGTGCAACCTGCTCACTCAATGGATGGCGAAGTTTCCTCATGAGGAAATACCTAATAATACAATTACCATTTCTGTTTGAAAGTATAAATATATCATAAAATATCAACTTGTCGTGTATTAACTTTCGTTGTGTATCTTCATTATCTTGTCTTTCTTTTCCATTTTCCACCTCAGTCGACGTAAGAATTATTGCGTTTTTATAGAGAATAAGGTCGATTTGTAGATTGCGTTTTTTTTATAGAGAATAAGGTCGATATTAAAGTTTATTTTGATTAGATCAGGTAATTAAGAACGCAGAATTTGTTTTGGTGAATTCGGATTTGGCTGGTTTTGTTCTAGTCAATTAAGATCTTTCATGTCTTGTTTTGGTGAAATTGGATCTTGCATTATTTATTTTATTGACTTAGAACCTTATATAATTTGTTTTGGTTAATTAAGATCTTTTATGATTTGTTTTAGGGAATTAGGATCTTAGCTGATTTGTTTTGGTTTGATCTGAATTAAGAACTTAAGATCAGATTTGTTTTGTTGAATTTGATTTTTGGTTTGAATTAAGATCTTACAGGATTTGTTTGGGTGAATTAGGATCATACAAGATTTGCTTTGGTGAATTAAGATCTTACAGGATTTGTTTGGGTGAATTAGGATCTTTTTGCAATTAAGTCTTGTTTGTTTGGGTGAATTAGGATCTTTGTTTGGGTGAATTAAGATTTATTTTATTAGATCTTAGAACCATATACTAAAAATTTGTTTTGTTTTGTTGAATTATGATCTTACATAATTTGTTTTATGAATTTTCTGATTTGATTTGTTTTTAGATTACACGACAGAATATATGGTTAGGAATTTCGATTGGACACCTTAAAATCAAGAAAGCACAATCTTTCCTGTCATCTTGAACGTTTTTTTTAACAGATGACAGAATTGCGATACCAAAATTCAAAGTAGCATTAGAATAGCGAAATGTGCCTTCCAAAAGTTAAGCAGTATTTGTTTTCGCCAGACAAAAAAATACTAACTGATATTGGTCCTTTATATGACAATGAAATTATTTGTTTTGATGGACTGAAATTTCTAGGGAAGTCGGAATCTGGAAAAAATAACACTTTAATGAGATATTGAAAAACAATATTGTTATCAGAAATCTATCGATAACCGACATAGAGAGATGGAGTAAAAAAATTGATTGTTTGAAATGTATTTCTGTGATCTTTTGAATACTAGTAAGAGCATTAATATCTACAGGGTGGGTGGAAATTAACTAGACATTAGAAATTGATTAGAGAATTTTTAGTATCACTGAAGTCATGACGAAAACATTTTTAAAACAGACAACACAGGTTTTTTTATTTAAGTTCAGGTTCTAAAATCTGAATACTGTTGTCGCAGAATGGAATATGGAGATTTAATGCTAGGTTGACATAGAGATCGGCTTGAATTGTTTGAAAACCTCCTGGGTGACGAGGCTGCATTCCATGGATCACGCCTACCATTACTGGACGTTTTAACGGTCCCATTGGTGAATTAAGACCGCGTGGTGCGGAATGATGTCACAGGATTTGTTTGGACCGAATTCGAAAGGACTGTCTGATACAAGTTTGTTTGGGGATGAATTAAGATCTTGCGTTGGATTCAACCTCATGACTAGCCTCCAAGAATTTCAGTTTGATTTTTATCTGTGTGAATTAGGATCTTTTTACTGGGTTTGTTTTAGGACGAATTCAAACTCATCTTAATGACGTCATGACTCTGGAAAAATTGTATCTCAGATGCTCGAAAATATGATGCTTTAACATTTCATTTGCAAGCAGGATCTCATTTAATAAAGGATTTTCCAGGAGGTTGGATGTTGAGACGCGAACCCTCACTTGTTTCCAAGAAAAATCATCATGTTGAAGACAAAACCACTGGAATGTAAAGAAACTTCAAATATTCCAAGACAAAGTCCTTCATCCGTTTGAGGAAATGGTTATCGATGCTTTAAGGATATGTATCAGAATTCATCCTAACTCAAATAAAATCCGTACTATCGATAATCATAAAATTACGATAAGGAAGACGTGAAATGAGAAAAACAGCAATTAATTGCTGAAAGCTCCTGAAGTGGGAATTGAACAATTAATAAAAACATCTATATATGAAACTCTTGAGACCAGATGCTGAATATAACATCAATCAGGTAGTGACAAATTCTATTTCTATTAATTCTATCTCTATATATAACTATATAATTATTTTTTAAAAAAAAACATGATTCCTTCGGTACATAAGAGTTCTCATGTTTCAAAAACGAGAGCCAAAAACCTCAATGTAGTTATTAAAATTAAATTGAATTAAAGTATCAAGACTTGTTTCATCCTCAAGCGAAAATTTATGAATAACCAATCTTGAAATTTATGCATCTTTATAAGCACGTTCATTCGCAAAATTAATTACTATGGAAACGGCCGGGTTGACTATTTTCATAAGGGGCGTAAGAATTAACAATTTGTATCCACATATCAGTCACTTTCGGAAAGAGGTCAAGCCGAGGCATGGCCGGGGTGTCCATTTCAAAGCAAATGATAACATTCATATACGCACATGTGTGTGTGTGTGTGTACCGGGTGTAACAGAAAATTGTCCAAATCGTGTAACAGCATAATTGTCCATCCCACTAAATACAATATCTAAAAAGCCAATATCCTAATTGAGTTTCTTTTTTTTCCAGCTTTTCAAAAAAGATGAAACTGACAGAGCACAAGAAGCAAAATCTCTTTGAAAACTGGTTATGAAAGCAAAAACTTTTACTCGGAAACCATGAGAATGGTCGAGAATATAGAAATAATTATCCAAATATTTCGTAACAAACAATATTTGTTGGCCAAATACAAACTCACAACATATATATATATATATATATATATATATATATATATATATATATGTGTGTGTGTGTGTGTGTGTGTGTGTGGTTAGCGCTAAATGTAGTATCTAAAAAACACACAACTAATTGAGTTTGTTTTTTCCAGCTTTTCAGTTAAGAAGTTTAGCCATCTTAACCCCATGTGTGATAATAATCACTGAAAAACCCTCTGGGTTATTTAGCTAGAAAGAGAACAAGTTAAAATCGTTTTGTGTCAGTCCCAGTATCTTCCTAAATGATCAATTCTGAGAGGAAACAAATCATTCAAACCTTCATTAATATTACCAGTATTCATATTCTGGCTTCGATCTTCAAATTCAATTCAAGAACCATTAAGAGAACGGTGAATAAGTTTTGAAAAGAGATAACAGTAGAGAGGAAAATTGGATCACGAAGTCATAGCAGGATG